>PVJH01005498.1:0-111485 GCA_004026705.1 Nesogale talazaci
TCATGATAGTGGGTGGGAGGCAGCATGGGAACTAGAGGAAGGTTGCATATTTCATAGCTCCTACCCTGTATCTTAACTGACTCATCTCCTCTTTGTAACCCCTCTGCAAAAGGATGTCACCTTACCTATTGATGGGCTTTGGGTCCCCAATCTGTATTCCCCCTCATTAATAATAATAATATAATTTTAGCTCATTGATGCCTGACACCGGATCCCTTCACCACCTCATGATCACAGAGGCTGGTGTGCTTCTTCCGTGTGGGCTTTATTGCTTCTGAGCTGAATGGCCGCTTGTTTACTCAAGCCGTTAAGTCCCCAGACGCTATATCTTTTGGTAGCCGGGCACCATCAGCTTTCTTCACCACATTTGCTTATGCACACATTTGTCTTCAGGGACCATATCAGGAAAGTGAGCATGCAAAGTTGTGCTTTTGAGTTCTTGAAGCCTGATATCTCATCCCTTTGACACCTCATGATTCCACATGCTAGTGTGCTTCTTCCATGTGGGCTTTGTTGCTTCTGAGCTAGATGGCTGCTTGTTTACTTTCATGCCTTTAAGTCCCCAGACGCTCCATCTTTTGATAGCCGGGCATGTCCTTCCATTTTTAAGAAGATTTTTTTTGTTCCTGTCTTAGCCTAACGATAAGGTTTTTTTCTGTTACACTTCTTTTTCCTCCCAAGTAGCAGCTAGCTTTTGAAATGTCAGCCTCTCACTGCCATCAAGTTGATTCCGACTCATAGCCACCCTGGAGAACGGAGTAGACCTATCCCTTTGAGTTTCCTGAGGCTTTAAATATTTACAGATGTACACAGCCTCGTCTTTCTCCCAAGGAGCAGTGGGTAGAGTCCCACCACTGGCCCTGTGGTTAGCAAATCAGGACATAATACACTACACCACTGCCTCATGTCAGCAGATGTCCATCGAACTTTAAGAAACTCCAGGGGAGAATCTTGTCTGCTACAGTGGTTACACCACTAGCAAAGAGAAGAGCTCTCTGTTCTAGTAGTGGGCAACAGTTGTACTCATGTCATGGTAGAGAGAGAGATGGAGAGCACATAAGACGAATACATGGGGATTTCACGAAGCTTGTCTTTGCTTGCTTGTTTGCTTTTGCTTTATAAGAAACCTTGAAAACCCTTCCCTCCCACTTGTTCCACAACGAAAAGGCAGACTCTATCTCATGGCTTCATCTGCTTTGTTCGTCATCTCAAAAAGCCCTGGATATTAAAATAGGATCCTTGACATTGGAAAACCCCAAAAAAAGTAACACTAGCAGAAGCTCTAACAAGATTCGTAGCCACTGCCATCTAACTGTTCTCCTCCAATAGAATTTCCAAGGCTGCATTTTGTTCAGGTATAGATCACAAGGTCTTTCTTCCAAGAACCCTCTGGGTGAACTCTCACCTCCATTCTGAGTGGCAGAGCTGGTTAACCATTTGTACTGCCCATGAACTCTTCACTAGGCCCAAGGCCAGGATTGGGGCCACGCTCTATTGAGCACATTGAGAAGGAAAGGGATAAGGGTCCTCTGGTGAGTGTGTGGCATCTTACCCAGTGACTGGTTGACCTTTGGGCTGCCTGGGATTGGTGGCATGGGAGCAATAGTGGGTGGAAGAGAGTGTGACCATCAAGGAGGATAACAACACATGTTTCAGAGGGAGTGGAAGCATGTAAGATCAATCGTGCAGGGGCTGAGCCCCAGTGGCGTAGGGGTTGAGTGTGGGACTGGGGCCCACTGGCTTGGCGGTTCAAATCCAGCAGCAGCTCCCCAGGAGCAAGGCTGGGTCTCCCACTCCCACCAAAAAAAAAAAAAAAAAAAAGAACAGTTGTGCAGTATAATTGCCACATTTAATGAAAACACAGAACCCCCAGATAATGAAGTTCAGATGAGCAACAGATACATTTGTAGCATAAGGCTAACCCAAATATTGCATGAAACAGATTTAAACAAATAAACAAACAAATGTATTGGTTGTCTGAAATTCAAATATAGCTGAGACCTATATTTTATCTGGCAACCCTGCTTTGAAGAACTGTCACTCACCAGTGTCCCCAAGAGGTCTACCTCACCCCTTTAGGATTGTTGCTTCCTTGTTTCCCTCTCCCTCCCTTCCCTCTTGCTTCTCCCCTTCTCATTCCCCACATTCCTCTCCCCTCATGGTAAGGCTACTCTCTCTATTGGTCCAGAGGGGGTTATCTGTCCTGGATTCTGTGTGTCGAGAGCTCTTGTCTGTACCAGTGTACGTGCTCCAGTCTAGCCAGATATGTAAGATAGCACTGGGGTCATGATAGTGGTGGGGGAGGAGTATTAAAGAACTAGAGGCATGTTGTGTGTTTCTTCAGTGCTTTACCACATACCCTGCCAGGCTGGTCTGCTTTCTTTCTTTGAAGATTAAAGACTGAATTCTCTGCTAAAGTTACCCTTAGCTATTCAGTGGATGAGGGGAGTTTTAGAGGCAACCTGCTCTCCTATTTAAAGAACATTCTGAAATGTCGGAGAGTTTGTTCTGTTCTCATCAAGCCCTGCACTGTGTCAGCTCCTACCTCTAGAAATTCAATTCAGTAGCATCCTGGTCCAAATGCTCAGAAATTTGTGTTGGGGAAACATGGAGAAAAGGGAGGCAGAGATAATGCACCCACCTAATGCATGGTACTATCTCCGATTTTTGTAGTTGAGGTAATGTGACTGCCAGGGTCTGTATGGGGGGTGATAATTAAGTGGTAGGTGGTATCAGGGAAAACCCTCAACATGGAAACTGATGATAGATACTGGCGCCCAAGACAAACGAAAAGAGAAAACTTCAATGGCTTTGGCTGTATCAAAGTGATATTAATTATAGTCATTTGGGGGAACCCCCTGCCATGCATGCCTAATTCCCTTATGGCGCCATAATACTTCTGTGTGCCATTATACATGCCTTAAATTAACTTTGTTATAAAGTATAATCCAGTTAGAACAGGAGACTCACTGGGTATTGAATTGAGCCTTCCTACTTTGCTGCTGGTGCAGACTGAATATCTGCTACTGTTTAAAAAGTTCGGGGGGAAATAGTGAGCGCAAGCATGGCCTGAGTTATAGTGAGAACAGCGACTGTGGCAGCTTCTGAAATGACTCCCAGGGATCCCTACTCTGGTATCCAGGTCATTGGGCAATCCCCAGTCTCCCCGACAAACTGGCCCCATGGCGAGCCTTAAGAAATCGAAGGCATCAAAAGTGAGGGGCTACCCGTCTCCATCTCTCGTGGTTTGTGTCATAGCCAGTCACTTATGTTTTGAATCTGTGCGAGTCGACCGTCCATGTCTTTTTGTCTAAAGAGCTGCCCTGTACATGCAGACTTTCCTTTTCTCAGCAGCATTTTATATGATCTACCGTTGGCTCAATTAATGATAATAGCAATAGAATTGCTCTATGCCTCACGCAGATGATTTATAATATTCCCCAGAAAAAAAGGATAATGCTGTCTTTAAAGTGGACTGGAGAGATGTATAAACCATAGGCAGACATGTGTTCTAAACACAATTAGTTCTTTTTTTAAAAAAATCATTCTATTGGGGGCTCATACAACTCTTATCACAATCCATACATACGTCTTTTGTACATTTGTTGCCATCATCATTCTCTAGACATTTGCTTTCTGCTTTTAAGCCCTTGGTAGCAGCTTCTCCTATTTCCCCTCCCTCCCCGCTCCTCCCTCCCTCGTGAACCCTTGACAATGTATACATTATTATTATTATCTTGTCATATCATACACTGTTCCTTCACCCACTTTTCTGTTGTCCATACCACAGGGAGGAGGTAATATATAGATCCTTGTAATCGGTCCCCCCTTTCTACTCCACCTTCCCTCTGCCCTCCCGGTATCCTCACTCTCACCACTGATCCTGAAGGGATCATCTGTCCTGGATTCCCCATGTTTCTGTTTCCTATCTGTACCAGTGTACCTCCCCTGATCTAGCCAAATTTGTAAGGTAGAATAGAACAATTCTTCTGACATAGCCCTCATGAAGAGATCACTAGAGGTTTGGGTGTGGTGGTGGGAAAAATCAGATGGTTCCCGGAGATCAGAAAGAATAGTATCCGGGGTCTTAGAGGCTCAGCCCAAACCAAGAAACCATCTAAGGAAGGTGTCATCGGCTATCAGAAGACGCCAGCTTCTGATACATACATTATGGGTTCAACAGGCAATTATACAGCGATAGTTATTATGTATTATAATAAGGATATAGAGATCATGAGAGAGAGAGAAACAATAAGGGTTAAACACATTTCACACCAGGGTAACATGTTCACCTTCGCCCCGCTTGGCGGTCCACGTGGAGAGAGAGTAGGGGAAGGGATTACATGATGAGGGAGAGGAGCCGAGAGCACCCAGAGGGCAGGGGCAGGAGAGAGGCAGGCAGGAGGGGGAGGCAGGAGAGAGCAAACATTCATTTTTCCCATTTTAGTAACCTTATGGGGGACACATGAGCCCTATCATCACTGGTCAGGACATGTAGCAAGAGGTCTTTATGGTGACAATGGCTTAGGGATGCCTACATGACTAAGGGAAGAAGGATGTGATAAGAGAAGACCTCAGACTCCTGGGGGTAGATGAACAGGTCTGTCTGGTTAGGAGTCATTGACAGTGGCTCCTGAATCCCACCAACAGACCTCGAGGGCCGCGAACCATCATCCTAACTTGAGTCACACAAAGCTCTCCGATAACTGGGAGCATCAGGGAGAATAGCTAACTTGACTTGCACTCCAAGTGCTGGCAAATAGGTTGCTTAATAATTTTGAGTATGTAATTGTGGAAAAGTCCTGTCTTCATCCCACAATCAGCTGAATCCTGTGGGTTGCAACCCCTTTGGGGGTCAAACGACCCTATTACAGAGGTTGTCTGATTCATAGCAGTAGCTAAATTACAGTTAGGGAGTAGCAATGAAGATAATTTTAGGGTTGGGAGGGGCAGTTCACCATAACATGAGGATGGCGACATTAGGAAGATTGAGAACCCCTGTTGGAAAGGTAGGTCACATCACCTTTTATTTACAAGAGATGAAAGGACCTCATTAACACCAAGCGAGAAGAACCAGGAGCGGAGCACATACTTTGGACCTGAGATATACCTGCACTAAGAAGTTCATCGACCCAGGAGAGATCATGACGCATGGAAATCTCCAAGAGACACGAGGCCCACAGATGTTGTCAGAATACAGGAGCCTCCCCTCGAGCCAACAGCGAGAGAAAGGCCGTCCTCCAAAGCAGCCCTTTCATCTAAAAGGACAAACAGCTTGATCTTGGACGAACTGTGGCCAGAATGTTCCTGAGAGGCAAAGTTGGCAAGACTTCTTTGTCGGGACATGTTGTCAGAAGGGATCGGTTCCTGGAGAAGAGCATCGTGCTTGGTACAGGCGAGGGACATAGTAGGGTGCTCAATGACACGGATTGACACACTGGCTACAAGTAGGGGGCTCAAATCTAGGACCCAGTTATGAGGACGGTGCAGATAGGGCAAGGCAGGGCAGCATTTCATTCTGCCATACTTAAGGTCATTAGGCTTGGAGCCTACTCAAGGGCTACCTAACAACAGCAGCAGCATAGTGACCCAGCGGGACAGAGTAGCACTGCCCCCTGGGGTTTTCCAAGGCTGTAATTCTTTATGGGAGTCGAAAGCTTCCCCATAGAAAAACCAGCAGTGTTGAAAGTCACTAGGGCTCTCTGCCCAGAGGGGGAGGTCCTGAATTCAGAGTTCCAGACTCCGATACTGTGAGGGAACAGACTTTTGTTGTGAAAGCCCTCCACCCTTGCTAGTTGTGTTGGAACAGGTCATGATGACATCGCTCTGGGTTTTCTGCTGCAATGATCCTGGACGCGGTGCCGCTGGTATTTCAAAATCCAGCAAGGTGGACATGTTTCCCTGCAGTTCCCAGAATGTATGGAATAGGAGGAAGACCTGGGTGATCTACTTCTAAAAGGTAGTCAATAAGAGGCCTATGCATCACAGCAGATTTCTGTCTGCGATGGTGCTGGAAGGTGAGCCCCGATGGATAGGAAGCACTCAGAACACCCAAAGACACAACAATGGTTTTGAGGATGCCAGTAAGTGTAAAGCCAGAGCAGAACCAAGAAATCCTGCATTCTGTTGTAGCCGAGATTGCTGATACAACAGCAATTACAGACAGCAGTAACTTACTTTGGGAAATTGAGGCCATGTTTTAAGTGTTAGATCAGTCTGCATACTGACTCAGGAAGATGTTCATGATATAACATCACATAAAAAGTAATGTCACAGAATACAGAACATGTTGACAGCCGTTTTACCCAAATATTTGGGGGATGTATGAAAGGATACCTCCTCCTTCTCAAAAAACAAACAAAGCAGTATGCATTTTTCCCCACGAGGCAAGCATCCAGCAGCTCTCTCTGAGTAAGCACAACCAGTGGTGTCACCTGGGAAGGTTCTCTAGTCACAATGAAATTTTTTAGTAAAAGGAGTTTTACTCAAACCTCGCTTTTTGTGATTGCCAAGTTAAGAGAACAGCATGGGGGCTGTGAAATTTTGTTTCCTGCTGAGGAAAAATGCCACAGAAACTGTTGTGATGTTGAACACAGCTCACAAGGACAGTGCTACGGGGAAAACTCAAGTGTACGAGGGGTTTTCTCATTTCAAAATAAATGAAATGTCGCTTGATGACAAACCTCATTCTGGATGCCAGTCAACTGTCAACTTGTAGTGCATTTGGTGCTCTTTCCACCCAGGCAGACTGCGAATCAAACTTTCTATTTAGAGGTTCTGAAAGGATTGCATAACAGTGCAACCCAAAAAAGGCCTGATTTGTGGCAGACGGGGAATTGGGTTGGCCACCATCACAATGCACCTGCTCATGCAGCCATCTCAGTGTGCCAGTTTTTGCCAAAACCAGCCTGCCTCGCTTGCCCCACATTCCTCACTCTCCTAACCTCACTCTGGGAATTCTTTTTGTTTCCATGAATGAAGAGGGACCGGAAAGGACACTGAGAGGGAGACGCTGTCAGTCATCCAAGCAGATGATTTTGAAAAATGTTTCCAAGAACGGAATCACAGATTTGACCCATGAAGTAAGTGTACTAGAGAGTACTTTGAAGGTGAGAAGGTTGTTTTATAAAAAAAAAAAAATTTAAATACGTAGCTTTGAACATAAAATTCCATGTTTTGGGTTGGATATACCTCTTACATAAAACATTCTGTAAGCAAACTCCAGTGTTAAAGAATGGGATTAAGCTGAGCCCCGGTGGCGTAGTGGTTGTGCACGGGAATGCGGCCCACTGGGATGGAGGTTCAATTCCAGCAGCAGCTCCACAGGAGCAAACACTGGGCCTCCTACTCCCACCACCAGAGGGCAGTGATGCCAAAAACAAACAAAGAATGGGATTAAAAAAATAAATAAAGAGGGCTGAGCCCTGGTGACATAGTGGTTGTGTGTGGGACTGTGGCCCACTGGATTGGCAGTTCAAATCCAGCAGCAGCTCTCCAGGAGCAAGGCTGGGCCTCTTACCCCCACCAGAGGGCAGTGATATCCGCCAAAAATTTTTTTGGATTAAAGAAATAAAAAGAATGGGGTGGAGAAGACAAAGGGTGTCTTTTACATGGAGGTGTTATTTTAATTGGTTGCAAAGGATATGGATTCTATTTCAAATTAAATGAGGGACAAGGAGAAGGATGGAGAGAGGAAAGGATGTCCAATGAGCTCATGGTCATGAGATACCAGGGAAAACTGAAGGTCTGTGACTATTAGTGACCCCAAACCTCCTGCCCATGAGTCGATTCTGACTTGTAGTGGCCCTGTAGTATAGATCTTCATATGAAGATCTTCATATGAAGATAGCAAAGTGGCTGATGAGTTCAAACCACCCACCCTGCATTTAGCAGCCCAACACTTACCCAACAGCACATCAGAGCTCCCAATAAATACAAATGGACCCAAGTCATGGACCCGAGCAGGCTACAGAGTCTAAAACAAATCAGACACAGGAATGAAAAAGATGAGCTAGGACTGAGCCCCGGTGCCGTAGTGGTTGAGTACGGGACTGTGACCCACTGGGTTGGCGGCTCAAATCCAGCAGCAGCTCTCCAGGAGCAAGACTGGGCCTCCTACTCCCAAAAGAGGGCAGTGGTGCCCCACCCCCTCAAAAGAAGAAAAAGGTGAACTACTTCAAGACCATGTCTCCAGTCATTGGCATGGGGGAGAAAGGGTGGGGAGGTGTGCTGGAGGAACGCAGAGGGACCTGGTTACAAGAGAGACCCTGTCCGGCCTCTGCCTTTGTCTGCATGTGTGTTTGCAGCAGTGCACAAACAGTTCTGACAGGGGCAGGAATAGCAGAGTTCGGATTATGTCGAGGCTCTCATCAGGCGGGCATTCTAGCACTCTCTCACCCAGCTCTCCCTTCTTAAATCCCAGAAGAAAAAGAAAATGTAGCCCCTCTGCCTATTTTCTCCAGCTCCTTTCACCAAAAAGATCGCTCTGGGGGGGGATTGACCAGAGGCTTTAACAAGATTATCTTCTGCCTTGTGAGTCTCCAAAGGGCATAATGAATGTAGCATTTCCAAGAAAGAATTGACCAGAGAGCACATTCCATAATACTTCAGCTGCCGTTGAATTTTAGTTACACAAATAGGAAAGCATTCACTTCATCATGATCTCTAGGCAATGCTGCTGGAAGGAAAGACTCCAAGGAGAAGAAACCTGGAGGACGAGAAAACCTGGAGCAATCAGCCTTTGAAGAAGGTCTGAACACAGCCAGTTGCAGAAGACCACAACCGAGGTCATTTGTCTTGTCTCGTGTCATTACTGAGTTTCTGATTCGTTTCCTTCGTCCACTCTTCTTTAGGGCTGTTTATCGACTTCATATGGCTTTGTTAGAATGGGTATTTTAAGAAGCGTTCTCCAAAACGAGGAGACTTCTTCGTTTTGAGAAATATCTTCAGGAATCGTATCTAAAATTCCCGAAACATGGTGGGGGGAAAGTTAGCAAAGTTGACATCAAATTGCACAGGCCTTGTAACTTCTTGACTTGGGAAGGTCAAGGGTTAGAGACCTCACAGAGCTCTCTTCCCAACTGTCTTTCCAGGTAAGCGCCCTCTACATAATCCCACAATGCACAGAGGTTCTAGTTTCATATTTTCTTTTAACCAATAGAAAATGCATCGTTTAACTTGAGAGATGGCCCCATTTAAACGTTTCCTAGGATAGGCCAATGAATTACTGCTCTTCCTAGCAGTGCGTTTATATGGTACGAAAGAAAAATAGACTCCTTTCACCCCTGAAGAGTCACATTTCTTTCCCTTAGGTCATTTGATAGGGCCATTATAGACTCAGATAAGACATGTGGGACTCTGTTTAATATCTGGCCATTTTCTTGTGCCTCTTCATTTATTAAAAGGAAGCATCCATTAGCAGTCATTAGTACACCCTGGCAAGATGGGCGCTAAGTTATCCTCCACAGATTAAGAGAAAATGCTTTTCAAGAAAAATAATAGCATGAATTGCTAGGTGGAATAGATATGGCTTCCTTTGCCATAGCCTCTCCCTTCTCCCTCCAGGTGGAATCGGACACTGCTCGCCTCCGACAAAGATCCAGGCCATTCTCCCCCGGCCTGTGAGTCAGCACCATCCGTCCAGCCTGTGGCCTCTCGGGTGGCAGTCCCCAGTCCACTGGGAATAAAGAAAGTTCCTCAGTCAGTGGCAGTGGGGAGTTCCAGACGGATCCTTCTTACTCTCTAACCCATGAAAAAGGAGAAAGAGAAAGATGCCTCACTCCACAAACAGCTTCAGATGAAGTGGCTCTGTTTTAAGAACAGAAGGACAATCATTTTAGAGAAATAGTCACCCCCTCATAGCTCCAAACTGAAACCAATCTCTCTTTTGACCTTTGGTTTGGAGCACACGCTCTTTGGAAAATGCAACAGGGGTGGCTTGAGGAGGAAGGGGCGTGTGGATGTGTGTGACATTTGCATGATTAAAATCAATGCTCCATGTAGCTTTTTAAAATTAAGAAACTTAAAGCATAATGTCCATCTCAAAAGTGCAGCTCTGTGGGTCTTTCTGCAGGCTTTGTCTCTGTCTTCTTCCCTCCCTCTCAGAGCACACAGATTTTCCCAGACATCAACCATGGCATCTGTATTGGTGAAGATCTCTTCAGCTGAATTCTACCGAAGAACCCTCATCAAAACAAAATTTCAAATTCTCAATGGCATCCAGACTTTCTAGAGAAATTGAAGAAACACCACACACACACACACACACACACACAGCAACAACAGAAACAATAGCCTTGATGTTATCTTTAAATTTTAAACCCTAAGCCCAAACTAGCCCCTGCAATCTTCACCAGGACATGAGAAAGACTCGGTGTAGTTGGTTAAGGATGTCTGCCTTGGCCATTATGCTCTTTGAAAGAATTATCTCTGCAAGATGCAATTGACCATGGCAATATCGAAGGTTAGAAAGGGAGTTCAGGGAGTTATAGAGATTGGTGGCATAATTGGAAAATGCAAGACTAAAAGCACCACTTGAGGAATGTAATCAATGTCACTGAATGGTATGTGTAGCAATTCTTTTTTTTTTTTAACAGTTTAATTGGCACAGAATTCACATGCTGTACAATTCAACATATTCGGAATTATGTAATCATCACCACAATTTCTTTCCTCTTGTACTCTTTGATGTTAACCCCCATTTGCCCATAACTTCCGTAGCCCTCAATCCCCTCAAAAAACAAACAAAATAAAAACCACCTCACTGCCATGGAGTGGATGCCGACTCATAGGTTTTTGAGGGGGAGTAGAGAACCCTGTCTTTCTCCCAAGGAACAGCTGCTTTCAAACTGCTGACCTTGCAGTTCACAGTCCAACTTGTAACCACTACCCTGCCAGGGTTCTGACTATCCCACCAAGACCATAACCCTTCCAAAGTATTCATCCAGCACGTGTCCAAAGAGATTTATTTAGCCATCCTGGCTTTCATTAGTGATGCTTGATTCTGTGTACTATTGTCTATAAATACGATTGCCATTTTTAAAAATACCTTCAGGTGGAAGTAGTAGAATGCTAGCAATACTAACAATAAAGGCATTTAAACAATAAAGGCATTCTTAAGTGTGTGTAACAAAATGTGTGAAGTAACGAATCGGAGGCTTGGCTCGGCAGATCAACACGATCACGAATGGCCAAAGGTTCTTAGCATCTTTCGACAGTGTCTTCCTTGAGACCTGGCATGTGGTCTCAAGAAGACTTCCTCTGCCCCCAAAGATCCCAGTCCTCTCTAACAAAGTCCCAACAGGGAGGGAGGGGATTGAAACCAAAACGACTTTCCATTTGGGTAGATCTCTTTATGAGGAAGAAGAATGCTTTCCTAAGGACCCTTAGTCTCATTGACCAGAACAAGGCTATATGCTTACCCTTTCACCAATCAAAGAGAAACAAGTGACTATATTTGAATTTAAGCTTTCCATGATGTATCCTCTCCATCTGAACACACTACAACCCAAACACAATATTGCTTTTTGGGAATGGAACCCCCAGTTACAACAAATCGTCCAAGAAACTGTTCAGGAAACAGGAATCGCTGTTCAGGAGGCAACAGCTCCCAGATCTCATTTTGAGCCTTGCTAGTCTCACCTCCAATTACTTTTTCCAGCATCATCCTAGAAAGCTCAACCTCAGCGTCCTTCTGTCACTTCAAACACAGTTCGTCAGGGAATGCATTCCTATCTTACTAGCAAGCAATGGTTTCCATTTCTGCATTTCCTGGTCTGCCAAGCCATCAACTCTTCCAAATGGCTCCTGCTCTCACTCATCATTTCTGCTCTTGCCGCCACTCCGTCCCACTGTTGCAGCTGCACATGGACTACTGCCTTTCATCTGAAATGACTGCATAGTCACCAGGGTCATGCACTCAGTGAACAGATTGCCCTTGTTAAAGCTACTGTTCTTGCCACTCCCTTGCCCCAGACAGGGCTCCCAAATCCTTACTGAGGGGAAATTCCAAACTTCCTCATTTGTGTTTTAACATTTTCCACAACATTGCCTTTCAAAAAAGAATCCCTTATTATATTCTACTCCAGCCATATTGGTCAAATCATTGTTCCCTGAAGCATGCTTTAATATATTCCCATTACCACAAAGTCATCCACATTGATCCTGTACATGGAATACCTTTCCACCTGGCCAAGCTGGGTCTCACTATTCAAATCTTCTCAAATATCCTAGGCTACATTAAGTGTTTGTCACCCCTGCTATTCTATATGCTTCTTGTCTATGTGGAATTATGAGCCAATTTTTTAAAAGCTTAAGGTTAGAAAACTAGAAGATCAACAATAGCTAGCTGGATGGACGGATGGATGGATGGGTGGGTGGATATAAGGAATCAAGCTGATTTGGGGGGGGGGTATTTTGACATTTAAACATAAACTGTAGAGCTGAGCCCCAGTGACATAGTGGTTGAGTGCAGGACTGTGGTCCACTGGCTAGGCAGTTCAAATCCAGCAGCAGTTCTCCAGGAGCAAGGCTGGGTCTCCCATTCCCACCAGAGGGCAGTGATGCCCAAAAACAGCAACAATAGCAACAAAAACATAAACTGTCATAGGTCTATATAAGGTGCCATTTAGTGAGATCCCAACAAGTAAGATAAAAATACATTTCTTTAGGGAGACATCAGACAGTGTAAGGTATGACAAAATAATAATAATTTATAAATTATCAAGGATTCATGAGGGAGGGGGGATCAGGGAGGAAGGGGGGAAATGAGCTGATACCAAGGTCTTAAGTAGAAAACAAATGTTTTGAGAATGATGAGGACAACAAATGTACAAATATGCTTGACACAGTGAATGTATGTATGGATTATGATAAGAATTGCGTTTGCACAAGCCCCCAATAAAATGGCATTTTAAAAAATAACCAAATAGAAAGAAACATTTCTTCATCATACACATACCTATCAAGTACATCTTAATTTAGGTATCTAGGAACTAAAAGATAATCATTATACTTGTGGTTGATGCTAGGTGTCATCCAGTTGATCTGTGACGCATAGGTCAATAGGACAAGACACTGCCCAGTCCTGCCTATTCTCCCAGTTGTTGCTATGAAGATCAAACTACTACAGCTCACTTTTTAAAGAGGATATTGGGAAAGCATAGTTTTTCTGTGACCATATTATCAATGCTTTGCAATGCACCGTAATAATGATTTTGTAAAGTAAATGACAATATATTATCTATTGCTGAATACTGAAAAAAGTTTTAAAATACATATTCCATACTATTAAGCCTTAGAAAGTCCCAAATCTTTTTAAAAGAAAAAGGTCATACCCTAAACCGTACCAGGGACAGCAACAAATCCTCCAAGAGACTAATAAGCTACACAGCATGAGGTCATCTATCAGTGGGAAGGCCATTTATTACTTTGTTTGTTTGTAGCTGGGAGACTGCAATTTCATTATCTGACTACTGGCACCAGAATTCTTGGCAAGGGAGTTCTCTGTACTTAGAAGAATATCTTGACAATTGCTTGAGGGAAGAGAGTAAAATCCAGACAGACTCTCATTCCGTTACTTGTATCAGAGTGCCAGGTTCATATTTAGACACAGGAGAGACTTATCTTCTTCATCATTTCCACATCAAGCCACTTGGGGTGGGGGTGGAGGGAAAGTAAGATAATCAAGGCAAAACATTATGAAACTTTTTCTCAAATTACAATTAAAAGCGGGGCTTGCATAGAAAAATAAGAAGATATACTAGACCACTTTCTATTCAATTCCTTTCTGAGAACTACGGCCTTGTTTGGGCAGCTTAGCTGCTAAAACCAAAATGGACAGAGTCCCAAACTGCCCAGAAGTCTTCTCTGAAAGAATTTGCTGAATGAAGTACAGGTTTCATTGATATTAAGGGCAGGGATGTCTACCAGGAATTGTGGCTGTGTCACTTATACACCATGCCAAAATGCTCTTTCCTCATTTGAAAGGTAGAAATAGGAAGGAGTGTTCGACACCCAGACCTGCTCTGTCATTCATGTCCCTTATGCACTCCCAATTTACATTTATGTTTTATAATATGAAGTTCTCATCTTATGATTTATATTTATCTGCTACAGTTGTCTGTATCTGTCACCATGCTTTGGGTTGCAAGTCGTGGAAAACTCCATTTAAATCATCTCCAACCCTAAGGGAGATTTACGGATCCATGTCTATGAAAAAAGTTACATGGCCATGAAACATGTTTTCATCAACCTCCAAAACTGCTGTTCTCTGGAGTCTCTGGCTTCATGTGCTCCACTGTGAACAAAATGTCCATTCAGAGTCTGCATGAAAGAAAGGCCTGGTGGTTGCACTCTCCCTCTTTTGTAGGTTGGCAGTATAATCAGGTTGATAACCAAGTGGTTCTAGTTGTTCCCAGTCTTTCAATCATGGGGTATGGAGAAAGAGAAACCATATCCTTCAGTAACATTTCCTTAAGAGCAGGTGTTTCTGGCATTTCATGATGCCTGTCTTCACAGCATGATCACTGAAGACAAAGCAGATGTATAAGCAAATGTGGTGAAGAAAACTGATGGTGCCCAGCTATAAAAAAGATATAGCATCTGGTGTCTTAAAGGCTTGAAGATAAACAAGCAGCCATCTAGCTGAGAAGCAGCAAAGCCCACATGGTAGAAACACAACAGCCTGTGTGATCACAAGGTGTCGATAGAATCAGGGATCAGGCATCAAAGAACAAAAATATTGTATCATTATGAACGATGGGGAGTGAGCACCCAGAGCCCATCTGTAGGCAACTGGACATCCCCTTACAGAAGGGTTGTGGGAAGGAGATGAGCCAGACAGGCTTCAGTGTAGCAATGATGAAACATACAGCTTTCCTCTAGTTCTTTAATGCTTCCTCCTCCACCCCCACTATCACAATCCCAGTTCTACCTCACAAAGCTGGCTACTCCAGAACATGCACACTGGTAGAGATAAGAGCTGGAAACACGGGGAATCTGGGACAGATAGACCTCTCAGGACCGATAATGAGAGTAGTGATACCAGGAAGGTGAGGAGAAGGTGAGGTAAAATGGGGTAACCGATCACAAGGGCCTGCATATAATCCCTTCCCTGAGGGACTGACAACAGAAAAGTGGATGAAGGGAGACATCGGACAGGGTAATATATGACAAAATAGTAATAATTTATAAATTATCCAGGGATTGGGAGGGAAGAAAGAAGGGTGGGAGAGGGAGGGGGGAAATGAGGAGCTGATACCAGGAGCTCAAGTAGAAAGCAAATGTTTTGAGAATGATGCTGGAAACAGTTGTACAAATGTGGCTGACACAATGGATGGATGGATGGATTGTGATAAGAGTTGTAGGAGCCCCCAATAAAATTATTTTTTAAAAAGCAGGAGTTTCTATAACCAGAAACTCCCACTAAGCCTTCTGTTTTATGTCATTGGCCAGAATTGGTCACATGCCTATTCCTGATGGGATCCCTTTGACCTAGTGAATACTGCATACCAATTTTCTAGGAATTTCTAAACTAATCTTTCTCACAAAGGGTTAGGATTTCTCTAAAATCAACCATACCCACTCTGAAGCTGTAGGCAGAGTTGACCACCCCTACATCTAAAGGCTGCATGGGGTGGAGGTCTTCATCAGCAAGAAGCAAGGTCCAATTATCAACCACTGAATGCAGTCCAATGGCCATGGAGTCTGCTCTGACCCATGAAAATTCCATGTGTGACAGAGTAAACAGACAGGAAGACGTGGATGGCAGCTAGGCATCTTCAAAGCTCATCCTGTATACAACTATAGAAAACACAGTTTCGTCCCTGGAGCCTGAGCAGGATACAATCAGATCCAATTACCAAAGACTGTAATATTCAGAAAGCTTCAGTCGGTCAGATCTTTATCTAGTAAAGGAGAAGAATTTCCACAAGGAAATGAGAAACATGTAAACAATTACAGTTCTATGGGTAACTGGACACCAGTATACACGAAACCAATTGTTTCCACTCCAGATGGAATACTAATCAGCTTAATGACTTGAGGAAAAAAAAAAAAACCAAGGGCCAAAACTGCTCCAAAGGTTTCATCAGGGGAAGACAAAAGAAATTGAAAACTAGATTCTTAAAATAGAAAATCAGTAAAATGTTGCAAATAATCAACCAGAAACTTCATAGTCTAACTTGTTGTTTTATTATTTAAAGTGGGGGAACACAAAAGAATCTGGAAAACAGAAACTCTTCAGAGAGAAAATTCATGACATAGCCACAGTAGTCAGAGTAGCATGGTAGAGGTACCATACTAGACATAGACAAATGGAACAGAATGGATAACCCAAAAGGAAATCCATCCATGGACAGCTTACTTTGACAAAGGGACTTAACTAACACATTCTAAAGGGGAAGAGGAAATCTCTCCAACAAATGGTATTAGCAAAACTGGTTACTCATTGCAGATAAATGAAACAGGACCCATACTTCACACTTCATACAACCAGGGACTCAAGATGTATCAAAGACTTAAATGTAAAACCTAGAACTATAAGAATTTGTAGGTTTGAACCATGACCTTGATACTTAGCAGTCCAACATTTACCTTACACCATTCAGGGAGCCTTGTTTGACAGGAATACACTATCAAATGTAACTGTAAACACATAACTGACTGAAAACAATCTGGTGACCTCTTGAAAAATGGACACATAAGTACATCAAAAAATTTCATTAAAAGAGTAAAAAGATGCCTATGGGGATATGGCAATGACATGCCAGATAAAGAATTCACCTCTAGACTGTATAGAAAACTTCAATGCCTAAACTTAAAAAAAAAATTCAATTAAAAGTTGGGCGAACAACCAAGAGAATACTTGACAATGCTCTCTATCATATTACAGTGAACCAGAGACCTTTTTAAATCATAGATATAAATGGATTGGGATCTCACACTTAATACTAGGCCCAATCTCAGAACAGTACCTTCTTAAGGCATGATCCTGCTTAAGGCTTCCCCTCATGAAAATACCACTGAAGACATGAGTGCCACAGCAAAGCGTGGAGAAGAGAACAGATGGTGCCTGGCTATCCGAGAGAATAGCACCTGGGGGGTCTGCAAGACTTGTCTTCACATAAGCAACTATTGAAGTGAGACATCAACTAAGTTCATGTGGAAGAAGCTAGTGAGACTGTGTGATCCAAGGGCTACAAAGGATAAAACTCAAATGTCGAGAAGGGAAAAGTAGCAGAGCTTAAATTGTGAACACCCAGTTTGCAGAAGACTATGGATGACAGTGGAAGCTCACAATCCTTTTGTAGGGTCCCTACATGGATTAAATCTCCAAGGGATATGACTGTCCTTGCTATCGGACAGAGAACATCATAAAGTGAATTATGATGGATGCAGTTAGATTAAGACAGAATACGTTCTCATTTGATCTCCCTTTTGTTCCATTTTAAAAGTGTTTCATATTTTAAACATTAAAAAATGAAGGATAAATGCACATGGATGGAGCCTCTGGTAAATTCCTTCTGGCCATGGACGAGGGATAGGAATAACTGCTCCCGTGCAGAATGCAATGGAAAGTGGATTGTGGCAGGACCATTTAGATTAAAACCTGACATCTTATTTTATCTCCCTTTGTCCTGGTAAGTTTTTTCTTGGTTTTTGGCCATGCTAGACCTTGCAGATTGAGATGTTCCACCTGACTCACAGAATCATGAAAAATAATACATGTCTGCTGTAGCGTGCACTTTAGGATGTCTAGTACAGCAAAAGCTACACAGGATGGAAGTCTGCTGTCAGTCTGCTAGCACTGCTTTAGCACAAAGACCACAGAGAGGTGATTTTAGAGAATCAAATCTTATTTTCTCACAGTTCAAGGGGCGAGAAATCTGGATTCTCAGAGAGGTTGTCCTCTGTCATTTCATCTTCTAATCATAGGTAGCAAGCATAAGCTTCTTAAACTTATAGAAGCATCTGCCTCTGTCACCTGTCTTCTTCTTCCCTCTGTGCCCGTGTGTCTGTGTCACCACCGATCATCCTGAAGTCATTAGGTTGAGAATCTGCCCTATCCTGGGTGGACTTCAACTGATTGGTTGATTATATCACATTACACTGTATTATATATGGACATAAAAAGTCATATTTTGAAATGCCACTTTTTAAAATAAAACATAACTTGTTCTACCCAAGGCATACTTGAATCACATTTAACTACTCCATGACAGCCACTAGATTAGTGTTTGACCAAACAACTGGGAACCATAGCCGAGTTGACTCATTCTATTGCTTAGGAAAGAATCAAAAGCTAGTAAAATCCAACTAATCTGATTTCTGCCAGGGTTGAGCTTCATGGTCTCTCTCTCTCTCTCTCTCTCTCTCTCTCTCTCTCTCTCTCTCTCTCTCTCTCTCTCGCACATGCACACACCTATGCACAGATGTCAGAGGGGAATTAGAAATATCAGTCCAGACAAGTTAAAGATCTCATCTAGGGAGTGATTGACCCTTTCAGGTAGAAAGACCTCTTTTTCTAAAGACAAAAACACTTGGACTCCTGTACTTAAGTAGCTGCTTCTTAATGTCTGTGGATTGAGAACATATTGTGTACCACCTGCAAGACTCTTGCTACCATCTATGTACTTTTAAGCAATTGAGCTAGAAGAACACCTTCTAGAGGGCTAATAAGAAAATGGTACCATTTCGCAGCTTACGGAGATGAGTTGGGGCTCCTTCGGAGCCCCTGTTTGAACTCTTTCAACTGGGTGTCTGGGCCAGAGCATAGCCCATTCCACCATTAGTGGCACTGAAGACTTTGAAATGAAATTGTGTTTGGTCCAGAATAGTGCTGTCTTCATAAATTTGAAATATAGTCGTGTTTTAATTTTACAGACAAAATTTTGGAGGTTCAACTATCAAAGACCTTTTGCTTTAATTCTACCCCTTCCAGAGGTCAGGAGTCCATGAACCACTCCAAACTGTGTCTCACGGCCACCAGAAAGCAGGAATCAGGATTAGATATCATCTTTTCAGACCCCAAACTCACAGATCAAGGATGAGAGCTAAAGGAGGTGAGGTGGCACATTATCACTTTGCTCTCACAGGTAAATCACAATATTTGATGCTAAATAAATTCCTTTTGGGGGGTGGGGGAGATGACTACATCTGAAAAAAGTAGCGTAAAACTCTTAGCTAATAATTATTTAGCTTTATCCCAAAAGTTAATGGAGTCACTCGGGTATTTCAGCATAACCAAATGAGTCCTCCCTAAAAGCTGTTTCAAAGCACCAAGGATTCTTTCAGAGGGGGCAGGCTCTAAAAATGGGCCGAAGGGGAAAAAAATGGGCCAAGGGAAAAAAAATGGGCAAAGGAAAGCAGTTTATCTCTGAGTTCATCTTGTCCAACCCCCAAGTAAAGAAAACAGCAAACGCAGAAAATATATTTCCTATTTTCTAGTTTCATGTCTTCATTTCTGTCAACTGTTCTCTTGAGACTGAGTAATCCTTTGTAACAACACCTTGCCTATATATTAGATATTCCATTTTATAGCCTTTTCATTAAACCACAAATAATAAAACCCCAGGTTTTCCTAAGCATTAGAAAGAATTTTTGTTTTTATAATAATCTTATGAGATAATATGGGCAAATAATATACTTATCCAGAGATAAGGTAGGGAACTTGAAGGACGGAGACGCTATTCTCAAATTATTTGCAGAACTAGTCAATGCAGAGCTGTCTCCAGTGCATGAAACTACTTCATTTAAGGCAAGGATAAATGACATATACCATGCTTCCACTTTTTTATAAATCATTTTTATAAAAAATGAGATCATACAACACTTATCGTAATCAATACATATAGCAACTGTACGCAAACTACATTTGTACCTTTGTGGCCATCATCATTCTCAAAACATTTGCTTTCTACTTAAGCCCTTGGTATTAGCTCCTCACATTTCCTCTCTTTCCCCACTCCTCCTCCCTCCTGAACCCTGGATAATTTATAAATTATTTTGTCATATCATCCTCTGCCCGATGTCTCCCTTCCCCCACTTCCCTGTTGTCCATACCCCAGGGAGAAGGTTCTATGTAGGTCCTTATAATCAGTTCCCCCTTTGTACTTCACCTTCCCACCACCCTCATGGTGTTTCAACTTTTTAAATGAATCCTAACCATGGATGTGCTTGCAAGTGCTTAACAACTGGATCTCTAAGGAGAGCAAAACCCTGATCAGTAGTGTTTGTCCATGTGAGTGGTGTAAATACTCTTATTGTCGCTGATTTCCAGCTACCACATGACATCACTGAATGAGGAGTTGGTAAGAGGATGCCTTAACACACCCTTATTTAATACTTCTACCTTACAGGTACTCTAGGCATAAATAGCTTTAAGAGTATGGTGATTGTAAAATGTAGTAAGATAATTACTAAGAAGTTTTCAGTCTTCCTTGCCTTTGTTTTAAATAAAACTTATTTAATATGAGCTTATATCATTTGATTAATGATGGCTGTATTTAACAAGCCGTTCGCTGAATTCCCCAAAACTTAATAGCTGGTTCTCCTCACTCAATTAGAGTCAACTCTAAATACCACTGACCCCATTCTTCCTTTTATATTATTTAAAACTTGAAAAACACTAAATATTACTCCTAGGGACACCACTAGGTGCTTCCCCTCCTCCTTCTCCTCCCAACACACTTATTGCGATAAGTCTTGAATTGCAATAATGAATGTGATCACCCAACGGCAAAAAAGGCATGACCACCTGTAACTGACCTGTGCTACACAGCAAACCAAGGTACTAGAGCCAGTGGACTGAGGACTGTGAATATAATTAAGGTGTCGTGTAATTGTGCATTGTTCATGCCAAACCCAAACCGTGCTCACTGCCACTGGAAACCACTGCATCACCCGGGCTCCTCCAGGGCCACACCACCTTACTGAAGTCCCTGGACCATGCAGATGGCTCATGGCAAACGGCACGCTACTGCTAAGAGAACAGTCAGAGGTTCAAGTCCATTCAGAAAGATATTAGAAAGAAAGACCTGGTGGTTTATTTTCAAAAATCAGTTCTACTGAGACCTCACCTACAAGTGGGATGTCTACGAGTGAGACTCGACTTGATGGCAAATTAATCCTGAAGTATGGAGCAAAGAAAATCCACCTTTTACTGTGGAGAAAGAGTACTTTGGGTCTCATTTGTTCAGCCTGGTTCTTGATGAAACTCCACGAGTTTACTTATCAGTCTTATTTTGGTTGTGCGTGATGGTGGGATATGAAAAGTTAGTGGTCTAGCTAGTCTCTTCATTTTACAGCTAAGGAAACCAATCAAAGGCAGGACTACAGTAAGGTGACCAGGGCACACATTTAAGGAAGCATTCATGCTCAGGACTGTGTCCATACCATGGCTCTTAAAATGTTGTGTCTTGGGCTACATTATATCTTGCCTTGCTTTTGTCAGGGTCCAGAAGTTGATTGCCTCTAGGGGCAAAGTGTTGGGTTCTGTCCACCTGGCATTTTGGTAACAGACCTGGACCAAGACAAGTCTTTAAACCCCTGGTTTGGAATCTTCTCCATGCACTTGACTACCTACAGCACTGTGAACCCTTTCAACCTAGCACCATCACCTGAGGCTAGACTAAGACCTCGGACCTGATTTGGGCATGGTGTGGCCATGGTAAGACTGTACCAACAACAGGGTCTTCCCAGTGTACAGAGACTGGACTTTTATATTCTAGATGGGACAATGCCTATAAGGCAAATCATTATGTAAACGATGACAATGTTTATCTTTCTTAAGAATAGAGGTCAGTAAACTATTATTATTGTTATTTTTGTGGGCATCACAAACTATTATTTTTTAAATAATTTTATTGGCATATAAGTCACATATGTACATATATACATCAGAAAATTTTTTTGAAGATACAGTCTACAACCTTCACCAGTGAATTGGATTTTGGTGTTGGACAAAGAGAGGAGTCAAGGATGACTCAGAGATTTTAGACCTCTTGAGAATAAGAATAAAGTTGCCATATGTTTAGATAGAGAAGATAGGGAAGGGAAAAGTTTTCAAAAGACAGAAGATCGGGCCTTCGGTTCTGAGCATATTTATGTTTGAAATAACAAGTAGCTACCCAAGTGAACAATTGGATAGTTAAGTCTGGATTTCAAGAGAGAGGAATGGTGATTGTGGCAGTTACATAATGTCCTGTCAACTTGCACAAAAAGGTGCAGCCTAGCTTGTCAATTAGATTATAGCCAATGATGCCTCTGTGTGAACATGGCCTTCTGGTGATTCTGGGAACTTCTTCTTCCTCCCTGAAGGCGGGACACACACTCTACCTGAAAGACATTCCTGTTGACAAGTCACATGAAGGCACACTGATGGCATCAGAGCCCTGGAGTTGGACGAGTCATGTGGAGACCCTACACCAGTGCTGACATCCTTCCGCCACCACTGGATCTACCAGACTTTCCACCCACTGACCTGTGATCTTCCTGCATTTGGCACCATTGCATGGCGGCACAAGTCTAAAATGGAATTTATGGACTTGATCTGGTCTGGACTGGCATGTTTCCTGAATGCACAATTGCTCTTTATATGAATCTCTTTCTTACACACATATGAGTCTCCCTGGATTTGTTTCTCTAGTCCGCTTCTTTAGTCTTTCTCTAATCACAGACTAACACAGTGACTAGATGATTTACAACCACCAGACTGGATAACTACCAAGGAGTGAGGAAAGTAGGAAAGAGTATCTGGGTCAGTACAACGTTTGAAGTTTGTAGAGATCAGGAGGCATCAGCAGAAGAAAACTGAAATGGACCAGGGACCAAACCAGCCGGAAAACCAAGAGAAGTTGATGTCCCAGAAACTGAGTAGAGAGAAGACACTAAGGAGGAGAAATGGTCTTCCTGTGTCAAAGGATGCGAGAAGTCAACATTCTTGCAGCAGGCACGGGCTGAGAAACCAGCAGGCCTTCCTAGTCCAACAGACGGCTCTTTCTGTGGCCCTGGGCATCCTTGCACCTATTCCTGTCTATCTCTAAGAAATACCTTGTTACTACCCTGCCATGATCAGTTAGTTCCCTTCTTCCTCTCCAGCTCTTTTTGTTCTTTTGGGTATTTCAGTACCAAATGGGTGCTTCATATGTTCTTGTTGAATGAATAAAAAAATGAATGCGTGTGTGAGAGAGTGGTTCTCTCCCAGGTCAGGAACAGGAGGTGCTTTAAAGTCCTCCTAGCCTTATCCTATGCCCAACACTCAAGGCAAGTGTGGTCTTTTGTCTTTGAGTGCCACAAGGGACTGCTGGAGACACTCACACTAGTTCACGCCAACTGCTAAAATTTGGGGGAGTTTTGAGCATCGAGCAGCTGTTAAATACAGTCATAATGAAAAATTAAATTATATACACTCACATCTAAATGAAGTGTTTTTGTTAGGTGTCACAGAGCAGGCTTGGACTTAGCGCAACCCAATATACACAGAACGAAACACCACCTGGTCCTATGCCATCCTCACAATTTTTGTCCTACTTGAGCGCATTATTGCAGCCACTGTGTTGACCCAACTTATCAAGGACCTTCCTCTTTTTCTATACCCCTCCACTTTACCAGGCACGGTGTCCTTCTGCAGGGACCCCTGATAACACGTCCAATGTCCATGAGTCTCACCCTTCTTGCCTCTAAGGAACATTATGACTGTACTTTCTCCAAGACAGCTGTGCTTGCTCTATTGGCAGTACACGATACTTTCAACATTCTTCAGCAGCACCATAGTCTAAAGGCACTGATTCTTCTACAGGCTCCCTTAGAGGGCATTTCTACCCTCTCCTGCTTGGCAGATATGAGTCAGGATGGACTTGATGGCAGAGAGTGGTAGTAGGTAAGTTTATTTGCGTCGATCACTTATGCATTGTGAAAACACGAATGGTGAGCTTCTCTTCCCAATACAGTATTCAAAGACATCATGCTAGTAGCTTGAAATTGGAGACAGAGGCGTTATCCAACAGAATCAGCTATTTTTTTAAATCAAAACTTTCTTGATCAAGAGAGAGAAATAAGCATACAGAAAGAAATAGATACCTTAAAGAATCAGCTGAGACAATCAATAGAACTGACAAGCCCAAATTGCATAGGTCAGATGGCAGGCTTGCAAAGCTGAGTGAATAGGTAGACTTTTTTCCTTGGGGGAAGCACACTTTTGCTCATAAGGTCTTTAACCTGATTGGATGAGGTCCACCCACGTTATCAGGGGCAATCATCTTTACTTAGAATCAACTGATTATAAATGTTAATTGAATCTGCAAACCGTTTTCAACGAAGCAAAATGAGTAGTGTGTGATCGAGCAACAGCGCTGCAAAGTCTAACCAAGTTGATGCATAAGGCTAACAATCATCTCTCTCTCTCTCTCTCTCTCTCTCTCTCTCTCCAGTTAACAGCCCAAGGCATGACCTTGGTGTCACCAGGGGAATGATGCCTCTCTTTCTTTCAGAGTTGGGTGTTCAGCGTTTGTGCACACACACACACACACACACACTATACTCTGCCTCTCCAACACCTCTCATGAGCAACCTTTCTTCATGGAGGTGGGGAGGGCAGGGAGGGAATCATTTTATCTCTGGAAACAGCATTGTCTCCTTTCAGTTTCTCTGTTTCACTGGTGGATACCAAGTGGACAAAGCAACCCAAAGATTCAGGGTTATTATTTTTTCCCCATGGACAAACATCATCATTCCCACTGGCATTTCACATCATCATTGATACTTTCTCCCCCTGTTACCCCACTGCAGCCATTTCCACTGGGTCCTTCAGTGATTAAAAACTGTTGATGTATGAAGTCCACTCACTAATATATTAATATTTAACTGGGCCAGTAGTTGATTTGGCCATGAGACATGTGTCTGGAGGAAAAATATTGGTTTGCTTTAAAACGTGTGTGTGTGTGTGTGTGTGTGTGTGTGTGGCAAATGTGGAGAAGTGTACGATTATTCTATTTGAAAGCTACACTCCGACCTGATTCCTCTCCAGGTCTCTTTCCACCTCTCAGATGATGCAATTCATCTCTCTGCTGGAGTACATTATGCTCTTTGTAAAGACTCAAAGTTAATGGAATGCCAAGAAAATCAATCCCTACATAGTATGCAGGCCTACTGTTTGGTAAATGGAAAGCAAATTTTTTCTACTCCTAAGAAGGCAGAAATAAGCCTTGGGAGATCCCTTGATTATACCCTCCTCATAATCTGAATGAAACTCTACACACCATTAATGTGCTTAAACAATATAACCAAAAAAAATCAAGATTCATTGTCCTTGAGTTGATTCTGACTCATGCAGATCCCATGTGTTACAGAGTAAAATGCTCCATAGAGTTTTAGTGATTGTAATATTGCAGAAGTAGATTACCAGACCTTTCTTCTGTGGCACTGCTGTCCACCTGCCTTTCAGTGAGAAGTTAAATTGCTTGAACCACACCGAGACCTCTTCCTGTGCTTAACATACATCTAATTCAAGAAAATTTAGGTGGATATCCACTCATCACTCAATAAGGAAAAAGAACATTTTCCTCTCAAGACTCTAAATAGCATACGTTTAATGAATTATGAAGAGACCTAGTCAATAGCATGGGACATCTGTAACATCTATAATTTAGCTAGCACTACAACTGACCAGACTTCTTGCTTTAGAAGCATATTTTTATAACAACAATTTGGTGAAGTAGATCATATTTCTATCCCCATTTTACAGAAAAGCAGACGAGTTGAGATAAAGGGGCCACTATAAGCAGCAGAGTTAGCTTTTGAATCCGGTTCTGACTCCAAAACCAAGTCCACTAGGTACTGTTTTATGTTAATAATGAGAACAAAAGAAGCCATGAACAGAATTGGGCTCAATTTAAGGATTTCTTCTAACAGTGAGAAGACATAGACGTACAAGGCAATAAGCTTCCTGATATTGGAGATCTTCGAAGAGGAGTGAAGAACACTTCCCAGGAGAGTTACATAGGGTTCCTTGCTCTAATTAGAATGGTGGATACAATATGCTGCTTATTAAAGCTGATGGCTCACCAGAGAAACAGAGAACAGATGAAGATGTTTCAAAAGTTAATGGAAATTTCTCTTTATCTTGTTAATTCCATTTTTCACAAGGTTTTTGAAGCGGCTTTGTGTTCTTAAAAGACTTGTTTCACAAAGCTGGATTAGAAATGAAGGCCAAAAAACGTAAAGATTTAGGCCATCCCACACACACACTCAACAACCTTTTTAAAACAACCATGAGGTAGACTATCTTCTCTCAGAATAATGACCATGAGGCTGCTTATGGAAAAGATGATGATTCTTAGCCTCTATCCTTGAACAGAGTCTCACTGTATCTCACTTAGAATTTTGTCCCCATTTTCTCACTGATTTCGCTCCCCCTGGTCTCTCCCAATTTAGTCGATCCTCATATCAGTCTTGTGGCTTTCACCATCACCCAAGCCCATTTTACTCACTGTTCCTTTGCTTAAAGACATCTTAACTCCCCTTTATAGGTAGAATTGTGTCCTTCCCCTCAAAAAATACATGGAAGTCCTAACTCTGGTATCTGTGAGCATGACCTTGTTAGGAAACAACCTTTTAAAGGTTTCATCAGTAAACATGAAGCAATAGTAGAGTCAGGTGGGTCTTAGTCCAGTGTAATTGGTGTCCTCATAAAAGAGGAGTGACACAAAGACACACAGAGCAGAGAAACATGTCAGAGACAGAAACATGTCAGCACATTTACAAATCACCCAAACCTATAGCCATCAACTGGTTTCCCACTCAGGGTGACCTTCCAGGGCTGAGCAGAACTGCCCCACAGGGTTTTTCCAAGACTGTAAGTCCTTACAGAAGCAGACTGCCTCTTTTCTTTCTCCAGGAGCATTGCCAGGTATGAACCAGAGACCTTTCAGCTAGCAGCCCAACACTTAACCCCCTCCACTACCAAGGCTCCCCTAGAAATGAAAGAATGTCAATTATCATCAGCCATTGCCAAAAGCTAAGAGAGAGGGGACAGGCAGAGCGCTCTTCCGATAAGGTCAATTCTGAAAGAAGTTTGAGAGTGAGAGCCGTCTGCCTGCATCAATTCTGGGAGAATATCCATTCATTCCATTGGTGGTATGGTGGGTTATGTATTAGGTTACGTAAAAGATGAACTGTGCAGACTTACCAGCTGCTCTGCAGGAAAAGGGTGAGGAAGATTTACAGCCTTGGAAACCCAAAGAGGCAGTTCTACCTTGTTGTAGAGGGCCAGTAGGAGTCTGAATCAACTTGGGGTTACTAAGTCTGGGTTTTTATACCAACACAATAGCACCCAATTACTTCACATGGGCGCTTCTTTGCAACCAAGCTCCTGTTTACCTGTCCACTCCCTCCGTCCAGCCCAAGTAGAGAAGGAATCAACACAAATTCAACATCTCAAGGAATTCCTCAGTTGCGTCACGCTTGTGATCTATAAGGGCAAGTAAGACAGTATTGCTACAAAATCATAGAAACTTTTCTTAAATAAAACTATCAAAATGTGGCTGAGCCCCGGTGGCATAAGTGGTTGTATGTGGCAACATGTGTGCAAATGTGCTTGATACAGATGATGTACTGAATGTTATAATAGCTGTAAGGGCCCCCAATAAAATTATTTTTAAAAAAATAGCACAAAGAAGTGAAATCTGCTGAAAATCATCCAACAATGGTTGCAGCAGTACCTTGACAGGAAGCTATCAGAGGTTCAGGCTGGATCTAGAAGAAGACGTGGAACAAGGGATATCATTACTGATGTCAGATGGTGCATGACTGAAAGCAGAAAATACCAGCAAACATTTACTTGTGTTTTATGGATAATGCAGGAGCATTGAATCGTGTGGGTCCTATGGGTAGCCTTGAAAAGAATGAGCATTCATTTCAGAAAACCAGTATGTGTGATTCAAGAATTGTAAATAACAACAACAAAAAAAAAAAAACCTGGAGGAGAGAATGGTATTTAAATTCTGGAGCTTAAACTCTGAACAGCGGGTTTGCAGAAGGATGTAGATAACAGGGAAAGCCTGAAAACTATGCACAGAGCTGCTGCTTGCAGTTTCAACCTCTGATGAATCCCGCCCCGCCCCCCAATGAACCAGAGAGGAGAAAAGCCTTGTTACCCCCACAGAGTACTTTATAGGGTGGATTACTGCCATTGTAGTTAGATCAAAATGTGACACTTTATCAATTATTAATCTTCCTCTGGACCCATTGCACAGTTGCTCCAGTTTTTAATATTTTCTGGTTGGTGATTGATCGAGGTGTCTCTGTGTTTCCTTGTGTCCTTGTTTTTCAGCCATTTGTATTCTGTCTTGGTTTTATATGATTTTCTGTATCGTGAACCCAGATCAGGTAAACCTATACAGGCAACCGCCAGATCAATAGATTCAAAGGTTTATGACAGGGGAGGCTAAATGGAAATCAGGAGCTAACAAGAAGTACGAGGAAGAAGAAATATCCTGGAATTGACTATGGTGATAGTTGCACAACTCTTATGAATGTGAATGAACTAGATGATATGTAATTTGTATGCCTGTGAAACTGTTAAAAAGAAACTTAAGGGCTGAGCCCAGGTGGCCATAAGTGGTTGAGTGCGGGACTGCAGCCCGCGGGCTTGGTGGTTCAAATCCAGGGGCAGCTCTCAGGAGCAGGACTGGGTAGTGCTCATGACCACCAGAGGCAGTGATGCCCCCCAAAAAAAAATCTGCTCCCCTAGATTTACATCCTGTCAAAGTGATGTAACTTGACATCCTTGCAGATTTCAAACTGAGTTCCATTTCCATGTTCTATTGAGAATTGGTACCCAAAAACCATCTGAAAGGACAAGATTGGGGCTGTAGTATGGATCAGATAAGGTTTCCAAAGGGAATTCTTCTAAGAGAACCCTTGAAGCCCTGTAAGATGAACTAATGCCTTGTGATGAAAAACATTTCGGGGAGGGAGTCACTTTCCTGGCCTATGATCACCAATGTGGTTCTAAATTTTCTTAAACTGGTGAAACAAAAAGCCTCTGTGGTTATTCTATGGCCTTTGAGAAAATCTATCAAAATGATGCCTTTGGAGTTTTGAGTGACAAGTTATGCCAACTTTGTGAGCTGACTTCTGCTCTGAATTGCACTGATTGAACAGATCCCCTTGAAAACCACTGTTTTGATTGGGCCTATTATTTGAAAGACACCCCAGTGAGACTAAGAGGAGTGCGTTGTGGAGAGAACTTTTCTACAGCCACCCACTGATCACAGACACATGCCTAATCATGTTTTATTTGGAATAAGCCCATATGTGTATAAACTGGAACCCTGTGGCAGATGCATAATCTCCTGTCAACTTGCGAAGAGCCTGTCAATCAGGTCATGGCATGATGACCTCCTTTGGATGCGCTCCTGGAGATAAATAACTTACTGGAGGCCAGGTCCAGACAGATTCTCTGCTGCATCTCCCGGCGAGACATTCCTGTGGCCAATGGTCCTGTGGCCACATGGAGCTACACTGATGGAGCCTGAGCCCTGGAACAGGAGGAACCACATGAAGACCCCTGCCCGTGCTGAGATGCTTCCACTGTCACTGGATCCACAAGACTTTCCACCCACTGCCCTGTGATCTTCCTGCATTCAGAGTCATTGTATGTGTTGTGTGAGTCTGAAGAGACTGGTATCAGACATACGGGTTCATATCAGACTTATGGACTTGATCTGGACTGAG
The DNA here is from genome assembly GCA_004026705.1 of Nesogale talazaci. NCBI lineage: Eukaryota > Metazoa > Chordata > Mammalia > Afrosoricida > Tenrecidae > Nesogale > Nesogale talazaci. The sequence continues at coordinate 29,734 of PVJH01005498.1, forward strand.
CTGGGATGTCTTCTTAACATACAATTATCCTTTTATATAAAGCTTTTTCTTGTACATGTATGAGTATCTATGAATTTGTTTCTCTAGTCAACTCAGACTAACACAAACCCTAGTAACAATGCTTTATTATTTACCTTTGTGCTACTACCTCGGACTAGAATGTCCTTACCTCTTTTATTGCTACTGTCACAAATTACTGCAAATGTGGTGGATGAAAGCAACTCACATCTGTTTATACCAGTGGTTCTCAACCTTCCTAACACCGCAACCCTTTAATACAGTTCCTCGTGTAGTGATGTCTCCCCAACCATATAATTATTTTCGTTGCTACTCCATAACTATAATTTTGCTATTGTTATGAATCAGGCAACCCCTGTGAAAGAGTCGTTTAACCCCCAAAGCGCGACCTGCAGGTTGAGAACCGCAGAAGTTCAACTGAGTCAAAACCAAGTTAGACAGGGATGCGTGTACTATGGAGAATCCAAGGACAATCTGTTTCCTTACCTTTTCCAGCCTCTAGAGATGCATTCCTGGTGTTGCCTGCCTTATGACTTTTTCACTAGCTTCAAGGCCATCTACCTAGCAGCTAGCTTTCTTGTCCCTTTGTTTCTTCTGCTACTGCAATCAGTCTTCCACTGTCTTCTTATAAAGACACTTGTGATTGCATTTAGGGATCACCCAAGGAATCCAGGATTATATCGCCATCTCAAGATCCTTCATAACATATGCAAGGTCTCTTTGGTTGCATAAATTTACAAGCTCCAGAAATCTGGATGTGGTTATCTTTAGGAGCCATTATTCAGCCCACGGCACCTGCCTTGATCCACCTACCTCTCTTTCAAATCTCAGCTCAATTGCTATCTCTTCTGGGAAACTTTCCCTAACGCCCTCAGGTATGTTGGATTGATATCTTGCCTATGCTTCCCTCACCACCATGTATATATGTGTATTCTAGCAACATCCTGAATTCATTCATTCACAGGGCACCTCCTTCCCTGTGCCTTGGCACTGTTTCTTAGCTCTTGGAGTTAGAGAAACAAATAGAACCCACCAAAAAAAACACACCTTTTTTTCTAGTTTTCAGTCCAGTGGATGGAGACAGACAAGATAGTAAACAATTTTTAAAGTAAATATATATGAAATAAAGAAACATGTGCTATAAGACAGAGCAAGGGGTAGGAGATGGGTAATGCAGCAGAAGAAATCAGGGCAACTTTAGTTTGAAGCAGGTGATTGGGAAATACCCCGTTGAGCAGAAACTTGAAGGAAAGTGGGGTGAATGTCCAACAGAAGAACCTTCTAAGTAGAGGGAACTGCCAAGACAGAGCCTCTGAGGTGAGTGTGACTGGAATCCAGGGAATGGCCCGAGGACTCGTGGGGAGTTTTCGAGTAAAGGCATAATGTGTACTGATGATTAGCAAGATCACTTCCCCAGGGCTGTCGCAGATAGTCACAGCAGGTATGTATTCCAAGATTTAGTGTAAGGGTCCCATACACACAGACCGCATTGTGTCACATCACATCTCTACTGGATATGGCCTGAGAAAAGCAGAGGCAGAGAAGCCATGGTGGAAGGCAGGGAGACCAGGGATCAGGCCTTTACAAAAATGTAGGCCAGACTTGCTTCCGAAATTTTTGAACTAGGGCTGAGCTCCGGTGGCATAGTGGTTGAGTGCGGGACTGCGGCCCATTGGCTTGGCGGTTCAAATCCTGCAGCAGCTCTCTGGGAGCAAGGCTGGGTAGCTTCCACAATCACCAGAGGGCAATGATGTCTAAAAATAAATAAATAGTTTTAAAAAGATTTTTGAACTAATTGTTGCATCTCTAAAACCTAGAGCAGTGCCTGACACAGTGAGCACAAGGAATTCCTAAGTTTTGTACCTGATCATGAGCTCAATTTGAGGAGCCACGTTGTTTTCATCTTTGGTTATTTCCTGAATTCACGTTTCTTGTAAGATGGGGAAAAATTAAAAATAATAATAATAAAATAAAAAAAGAAGGGGAAAAATAACCTCTACATTATCTTACAAATCTAAACTTCTGTCCACCCAGCTGCCATCCTGGGTGCTTCTTTCACATGTGCAACTGCACCCTCCAATCCTGCATGATTAAAATGGAACTAATCCCTTTCTCTCATTCCCACTTGAAATAGCATCCCTCTGGCTTCCCTCTCCTATAGATATAGGTATCATTCTGCCACACTGGGTTGAAACCTTGAAGGTATCTTTACCAACCTCTTCAAGCCCAAGACCAGGGACACCTTTCTGTTCTCATACCCCAATCCTTCCCAACGCTCTCTGGAAACCCGCAGGGGTCTTTGATTCTCAGCACCTTCTCCTCTGTTTTCATGTTTCTGAATGTGTCATCTTCCCCCATTCCTGGAATGCTGTCTGTCCTGGCCTTGTGCTTCCAGGACCACCACGAAGTCCAGCTCCTTTGCTCGTCTGGACTAGCCCCGTCTCGTCATGTCATGATCCCATTCTCCTCAGAACATCCCTGCCCTGTAAGGCCTGGCATTTAACAATAACGAGGAGAAGGCAGTAGGTAGGGAGAAGGAGGCAAGATCTGGAGGCTGACAGATCAGCTTCACACCCTTGCTCAGCCACTTCCTGAGCTATGTTATCTTGGAAACTCACCTAACCTCTCTGGGTTGTGGCTTTTCTCATAGGACAGTTTTTAAGGGCATCAGAATGTTAAAAGTCGGGCTGAGCCCTGGTGGCGTAGTGGTTGTGTGTGGGACTGCGGCCCACTGGGACAGAGGTTCAATTCCAGCAGTGGGACTGGGCCTCCTACTCCCACCACCAGAGAGCAGTGATGACCCAAAAAAAAAAAAAGTCTACCTCATAGATCTGTAGGCGTATTCAAATAAGACAGCACCTGGTATGTGTTCTTGTTGGGTGTCATTGAGTCCCGACTTATAGAGACCTTGTATAACAGAATGAAGCACCGCCCAGGCCTGCCCATCCCATCCTCACAACTGCAGCAGTCACCGTGTCAATCCATCTGGTGCACACTAGGTACTCAATGAATGCTCACTCCTCATTCCCACCTCTCGTAATTTTTGTTTCCAGGTCCACTGATTGCATACAGCATTTAGATTTTCCCATCCTACGACATTATTATACTTAGCTAAAGTTTCCTTTTTTAATGTTAGGTAGGGGCACATCTTATTCCAGGTTATATCAGCCCAGGTGCGAATTCATAACTTGTTTCTCTGCAATTATCAATGTAGATGTGCATCAGAATCACCTGTACATTCTCAGATATGCATTTGGGTGCTTTTAGACATATGCCTAAGTAGCAGAGAGCAGTACAATGAACTCCGGGCCCCAGAACCCAGCTCCATCATTGGTGAACTCCTAGCCAGTCTTCTTTCCTCTATTCCCGGCCCTCCCTCTGATTTTCTAGAGTATTTTAGAGCAAATCTCAGACCGCATACCATTGCACTCATTACTAATTCAGTGTGTATCTCTAGCCTATAAGAACATCTTTTCAAATATGCCCACAATACCTCTATCATGCCTGAAAATAATCATTGCTGAAAACTATCTAGTATCCTGTTCATTTTCGCATTATCCTGGTTGTAGCTCAAATGCTTTTTATTTTTTACAGTGTTTGTGTTTACATTAGAGTTCAGAAAAATGAAACTTTCTTTTAGAAATGTAGGCAGTCTCTGCTTAACAAGTAAGTTCTGTTCCTAAGTCTGTCTTTAAGTCAAATTTGTGCAAGGTAGTCAAACATCTCTCTTTGCTTATGGTATGTCTTTCCTTGCATAAAAAGTTAAAGAAACATTTAAACACCCTTAAAATAATAAGACAATGATAATGATCTTTGAAGGTCACAAAGGAGTTTCATCTACTAATACAAACCATTGTGTGTACCTCAAGTTTGTTAAATCATGGGCTTTATGGGAATGGGTCTATAGTCACAGGTTGTAGGTAAATCCAACAGGTGCTAGGTGCTATTCCTATGTTCGGCACACAGGGATTGCCCACCCGTGTTCCAGGCACCACGTAAGCCTACGACTTAGTATCAGTCTTGCTGCCTCTTAACCAGGCACTCTTCTGTTGTTTTAACCCAGTGGGGATTTAACAGTAAATGTTTTCATCAGAAGTATACCAATACGGATACATTTTCATCAAGAAGCTATGATTTCTTGAACAAATGCCCTTGCGCTAATAAAATGACTTGCTCAGCTTCCCAGTTTGCAATTCTTTCACATTGCATTAACGGTCTGTATAAACAATGATCACTGGCATCATTTCTTTTCTGTCTAAATTTCAACAAAATTTGTCCATCCTCCCATTTGGGTTCACATCGTACAGTCCCCATGGCTGCATCTGTCTTTGGGCGCTTCCTTTAGTGGTCATTATTTCTACCAAATTCAATTTTTTCCCGATCAGATTCGAATATCTGTGTTTTGTCAAGAAGATGTGATTTCTCAGCATTAATTATTTTAGGGAGGGGGTCATCTTTTTTTTCTTTCCTTTTTTTTGTGTGGCATCACTGCCCTCTGGTGGGAGTAAGAGACCCAGTCTTGCTCCTGGAGAGCTGTTGCTGGATTTGAACCGCCAACCCAGTGGACCACAGTCCCGCACACAACCACTACGCCACTGGGGCTCGGCCCTTTTTTTTTTTCTTTCCTTATCGGTATGCAGTTTTGCTTATTGTTCATCTTATGTCGGTTACTTCTACCAGTGTTATTCATCATCTCTTGGATACACAATCGAGAGCTTGGGTCTGTTTCCTCATCCATGAAAACAGTGTTACCTTTCTCAGCGATAGCAAGGGCGATGACCTGTGGAAGTCAGAAAGCGACAAAAAGACACACCAGCCGGGAGAGGACAGAGGGAGAACAGCTCCAGCTGTCTGGGGTATTGCTTTCTCAACACTCAGAGGGGTCCGAATGTCGGGGGTCGGGGGTCAAAATAACAAACTTAAAGCCATCAGAAGTCTGCAGCCTCCATACTGAGGGGTGAGAATGTCCTAGGACTTGATGTCTACAAGCTTAACAGGAAATTGGCATCCCCACCTCCTCCCTCTTTTTGTGGCTCTTTTTTGGACCCCTTCAGATCTCTGCTTAACAAACGTTTGAATTCCAGTTCCGTGCTCTTCCTGAACTTCAAACTGAAGACTGCCTCCCTCAGAGTCTCTCTTCCCCTCCCCAGGCACTGCCCATAAAGGATCATTAGCAGCCTTGCCTTTTTCTCAGTGTCTGCCACAGAGCCCCTGCTCCATCATGCTCCATAATGACTTGTTGACAGCTTGAAATCACTACCCTTATGTTTTAGGCTTCAACACGTAAGGGCACTGTTAAGTTAAAAAAAAAAGAAGAAGAAGAAGAAGAAAGAAAAATCTAACTTAATTTACCATTTCCTGGGGGTGGATGGAACAAGATTCAGCAATTCTGAGCTGCTCGGAGGCCTCTCATCCTGTCTGCAGATTTGAAGCTTGAGAAGTTTTATTTTTTGCCGATGTTCCCTAGCAAATGCCTGCTGCACACCCACACACTTAGCCAGTGAGGGGGAAGGAAAATTAAAAAAAAAGAAGAGAGAGGTGCAGGAAGAATGATTCCCTCTGGGACCAATCATCATAGGAGCAGCCATTCTGGAGACTTCCCCCAGCTTCACAGCTGCTGCCAGCTGCAGCCAAGGAGAAGGAAGACTGTTGGAAACGGGGGAGGGGGAGCCTGCAAATGAAAGTCCTGCCTAACTGGTGGACATGAGCCTGTGGAGGGTCGGGCATGCAGGTAGAGGGGAGCCTTATAAGAGGTGAGACTTTATTTGCTAGATAAAAATCTTAAATGGTTTGGTATGGCAGCATCCTCAACACTAACTATGCGATGACCAAAAGGCTGTTGGGGGAAAAAAATATTAGAAAAATCAAAGGCAATTTTCTGGCCTGTGTAAACTCAGAAGTCAGATGGGGTGGAAGGCTAGACTTGGGTGCCCACTGGAATTACCTGGGGGCCTTTATAAAAATACTGGCACTAACATGTAAACGGGTTTGGGTTTTTTTGTTTGTTTGTTTTTGTTTTTTTGGTCACTTTGGAGGACTTGATCAACAAAAGCAACCTACAGAATGGGTGAAAATACGCAGACGAGATAAAGCAGTCTTACAACACAGAAACCAAAAGACAAACTACTGACTTCTTGAAAAAAAAAAAAAAGAGCAAACTACTTAAATAGGCATTTCTCTGAAGAAAATTATGGCCAATACGCACAAGAAAAGATGTCCAACATCATTCGTCACTAGGGAAACTCAACTCAGAATCACAATGAGCTGCCATTCCACCCTCACTTGGATGACGACCGTCAGAAAAAGAGAAAACAAGAAACCTGGGCAAAGAGAAGGAAAAACTAGAGTTTTCCTGCCTTGCTGCAAGGATTGTAAAATGGTGCACCCACCGTGAGAAACAGTTTGACAGTTGCATAAAACGCTAAACATAGAATTGCCATATGGTTCGATATGTCCAATACCCAAAGGACTTGAAAATGGGGAGGCCACCAGGCACTCCAGCCCCCATGCACGTGATAGCACTATTCCTCATAGCCAAAATGCAGAAGCAATTCAAGTGTCCATCAACAGATGGCTAGATTAGCAAACTGTGGTGTATCCAGACAACGGAATATTATTCAGCCCAGAAGAGCAATTCTGACACATGCCACATGAGCAAACCTTGAAAGCATTGTACAGATAGAAGAAAGTCAGACCCCAAAGGATCTCTACTGGATGACCTCACTTGAGTGAAATAGTTGTCTGGGTCTTAAAGACTTGAAGGCTGAGAAGCAACAAAGCCCACATGGAAGAAGCAAACCAGCCTGTGTGATCATAAGGAGTTAATAGGATCACGTATCAGGCATCAAAGAGCAAAAAATCCTATCATTGTGAATGAGGTGGGAGTGCAGAGCAGAAACCCAGAGCTCATCTGTAGGCAATTGGACATTCCCTTACAGAAGGTTTGCGGGGAGGAGACTAAGCCAGTCAGGGTGCAGTATAGCACTGATGAAACGTACAACTTTCCTCTAGTTCTTTAATGCTTCCTGCCCCCACTGTCATGATCTCAATTCTACTTTACAAGTCTGTCTAGACCAGAAGATGTACACTGGTACAGACAGGCGCTGGAAACACAGGGAATCCAGGACAGATAAACCCTTCAGGACCAATAATGGGAGCAGGGATTCAAGGAGGGAAAGGGGAAGGTGGGATACAAAGGGGGAACCGATCACAAGGACTATGTATAACCCCCTCCCTGGGGAGTGAACAACAAAAAAGTGGGTGAAAGAGACATCAGACTGTGTAAGACATGACAAAATAATAATAAGTTATAAATTATCAAAGTTTGTGAGAGAGGGACAGGGAGGGGGGAATTGAGGCTCATTTCCACCAAGAGATCAAGGTGGAAAGAGGGTGTTTTGAGAAGGATGATGGCAACAAATGTACAAATGTGCATGACACAATGGATGGATGGATGGATGGATGGTGAGGAGAGTTATATGAGCCTCCAATAAAATTTGTAAAAGAAAAAAAAAAGAAATCACTAATATGAACAAACACATAGAGACAAAGGTGATGGTTGGTACCACATGGGTTTCATTGCCAGAGACTGATTTAGTTGGTGTAGGCGGGAGAAGAGCTTTAAGTTTTGCCGGGCTGTTTTAATGCATACCCAGATGGAAGAGGGCAAGGAATGATCTCTCGTATCTTCCATTACCCAGCAGCACGGAAGGATGGGACCTTGGGGCTGGCCACCCTGGGTGCCACGGCAGTGGCCCATAATGCTCAGGGAAAAGAACTGTGCATTGTGCCTCTCAAAGGCACAATGGTTTTGATCAGATCAACTACTAGCCTCTGTAGTTGCCAACAAAGAGGGTGCTGGACAGAGAAGGCCAGGCTTCACTGCTTCACAGGGTGCCAGACAAGTCACTTTCTCTTCCTGCTTAGCATTTCCCCACGTACACTAAGGATGGGGAGTTCTGGCTCCCAATGATCCCAGATGTCCACATTCATTAAAATAGCCACTTCTAATTCAACAGATTTTTTTTGCCATGAATTATTCAAACTTGAGAGTTGAAAGTTGAAACTAACATGCTCATGGTGTCCTCATTAAGAAGCTTTTAACTGCGAGTCTCCTGTCTTCCACTCTATCGATGAAGACCGATGCCTGCAGTTTTCAGAGTGAACGTAATCAATCACTTACAACATCTCTAGGGAATGCCACGTGGTAACAAAGTAAGTAACAAACCCCCACCCAAGTAAGCAGAGATGACCTAACAGAATAGACCAGGGGAGACTGTTCTGGAGGCCGTAGAGATTTCCACAGCCTTGCACAGGTCTCTCCGCCTGGCAGAGACTCCACGTCCATCACACTCACGAGCATTAGTTCCCGCCTGCCACAGAAGCGAGGCTGGAGAGACGTCGGCTTACTTTAGACCCGTCATCAGGGAAGACCAACCACTAGAAGAGGATATGATGTTTGTTAGAATCAGCGCAAAGGAAGAAAACATTCCGTGAGATGGATTCACACAGTGGCTGCAATGAGGGTTCAGATAGGGGAAAGGGGCAGTGTTTTGATCTGCTACGGAGAAAGTCAGAGCCATGTGCAGAAGGAGAATTAAAGAAGTGATTCTTGCCTTTGGGAAACAGCACTGTGGAAGATGAAAGCAGACACTGCAACAGCCAAAGATGACAGGCAATACAGATAGGAAGTGGAACATGGTTCAGGCTTTCTCCTTGACTTTCCACCACGAAAGAGGAAACTTAGAATAAGCATAAGGTGAGATTGAGCGATCACAACATCCTCACCGCCAGTACCACATTCCAGACAACACAGGTCTTCCTCATCACTGTTTCCAGAGATGTGAATATCAAGGTCTCAGAATGAAATCCTAGTGATTTGTATCGTTTGTTTTTAAAAGTTATAAATATGCGGCTGAGCCCCGGTGGCGTAGTGGTTGTGCACGGGACTGCGGCCCACTGGGATGGAGGTTCAATTCCAGCAGCGGCTCCAGAGGAGCAAAGGCTGGGCCTCCTACCCCCACCACCAGAGGACAGTGATGCCCAAAAACCAAAAAACAAAACAAAAACAAAGGTTATAAATATGCTAAACACAAGAGAAAGGTATTTCTGAAGAAGTCGAGAGAGGGCAAATTCGTTGACTAGCGCTGTTCAAAATCATGTCTCCATAATAAATCTCACCCAAGGAAGTGGAGGAAGTTTTATCTGTGTGGCAGTCACCTACCCTGGTGTCAGTTTGAGGATTAAGAGTCTAGGGGTGGAGTCTAGCCTGTCAATCTGGAGATAGCCAATGAGACCTCTGTGTGGACATGGCCTTCTCCTGAGAATTCTGGGAAATGTGGTAATTCCTTCTTGGAGGCAGAGACACGGTCTCTCCCAGTTCACTCCCATGGAGACACTCAACTGACTCTTAAGGATCACTTCCTGCGAGACGTCCCTGAGAAGCCACATGGACCCACTCTCACGTGGCCCTGGGCGCTGAGAATCCATGCAGAGGCCCCTGTCAGCGCTGAGATAGTTACAACCCCGCTGGATCCAAAGACTTTCTACCCACTGACTTGTGATCATCCTGCATTCGTCATCACTGCATGTGTTTCATGAGTCTGAAGAGGATTTTGTAGATTGGTATTAGTCATTTGGGCTAATATGGAACTTATGATCTTGGACTGGACTGAGTTAGGATGGCTTTTTCAATGTTCAATTGCTCTTATATATAAACCTCTCCCTTATATACATATGTGTGTTTTATGAATTTTGTTCCTCTAGTCTACCCAGACTAACATGACCTCATTAGTGTGCTTGTGCATATTTCTGCAAAAATCTGCCAGACAAGAATATCTGGAGGGCTGAGCCCTGGTGGCGTAGTGGTTGTGCACGGGACTGCAGCCCACTGGGATAGGGGTTCAATTCTAGCTCCACAGGAGCAAAGGTTGGGCCTCCTACTCCCACCACCAGAGGGCAATGATGACTTAAAAATATTTTTAAAATATTAAAAGTATATATATCTGGAAACTCCCGCAGTGTGTGTCAAGGAGACAAGGCATTTAAAATGCTAGACCAGTGGTTCCCAACCTTCCTAAGGCCATGACCCTTAAATATATTTCCTCATGTTATGGTAACCCCTAACCATAAAATTATTTTCATTACGACTTCATCACTATAATTTTGCTCCTGCTATGAATCATTGTGTAACTGTCCAATAGGCAGGATGTATTTTCATTGTTACAAATTGAACATAATTAAATATAATTAAAGCATGGTGATTAATCACAAAACAGTATATAATTATATATGGTGAACTATTTATGTATTTTCCGAAGGTCTTTGGCGACCCCTGTGAAAGGGTCCTTAGACCCTCAAAGGGGTTGCAACCCACAAGATGAGAACCGCTGTGCTTGATCATTAATGATGACTTGTCATGTTGCATTGAGAAGGACGATGGTAGCTGTGTTCCGGAATAGATTGTGCCCCAGGGAATTTCCAATGATGGATTTTTAGAAGTTGATCATGGAATTTCTTCCTAGATGCCTTGGGAAACTCACCAGCCCGTGCTTAGTAGCTTAGCTTCACCTTGCATGCTTCATCATGCACTGCCCCAGCATGGTGACAGCTCATGCAAAGGTTGCCAAGCACAGACCCCAGACCCCTAACACAGGGTTTTCTGATTCAGTAGGTCTGTGGGTAGGGACAGGTAATTTGCCCTTTTCACAGGTAGCTCTGATGTTGTTCCCCAGGGACTGCACTATGAGAACCTCCAATCAGAACACATATTTTCACTCCTCAGTAGTCTGGTCAAAGCAGCACACAAAGTTCCTTTGAGGACTCTCAGGGTTGGGCTTTCTTTCTCTTCTGTATTATTTCACTTCCTGTCTATTTATAGTCTTCCTCCTTAGCTCTTGTGACCCTGAATATTGACCTCTAACTGATCAGCTTCTTGGCCAGCATCTTCTTAAATAATCACCCGTTCACAGGCACGATTGTAAAACCTGCCAGGGGTTTTACATCCGTCTTCTGAGGGCGGATGATGTTTCCCTCCAATTCCTTCAGGACAAACGAGATGACTTTTAAGACAAGTCCATGATATTTTGAAGCTATAATTTGAAGGAGCACTTCCCAGTTGGACCAGGAAGGAAGAAAATCCCTCTTACAAAGCATCTACTGATGGGTTTTTTTTTTTCTGCTGAGCCTCATTGAATTCTTAACTAGCCCTTTGAATGGACGGCTGTATGCCCATTTTAGAGATAGAGACACACAAGCTCAGAGTTTAGGTAATGTGCCCAGCCCTGAGTGCTGGAGCAGAATTGGAACCCATTGCAGTCCTTGCTCAGTCCAACATACCGCAGGCTTTCCTGCCCTGGGGACAAAGCGGGAATCCCTTGGGGAATGCGTCCTCCCACTTAACTATTCTGCTTTCAGACACCAGTTGGGTGTTTGCACCCAAGAGCGAGGTTTTGGCACCAGGCCTCTTGTTTGCAGATCTAGAATCCCACACACATGAGAAATGAATGCAGAGCCAGGAGAGAGGGTGGAGGGCTAGGCCAAGCTTGGATGGCACAATTGTCAACACAGCAGAAAATACAGAGCGAGGCAAGAACAGTTCAACTCTGTCATCAGAGCCAGTAGCATTTACCCCTCTATTTGAATAGGCTTTTGTCTGCCTTTGAAAATTTTTTGTTTTCATTCCATTCATAGTTCTTCTAAAGACAAGGTCACAATGTTCACAGAGATGATAGGAGGAACCTCTCTGGGGCACAGGTGGATTTTGCCAATTTAACACCCAGTCATTCAAGGACACAGGCCTGTGACATTTATGATGGAAGAGGGATCTGTTGCTGAAGTCTGCCCAATAGGCAAAGGGAAGTTGGAACTATCAGTTAGCACTTACTGAGGGGCCCCTTAGAGACCGGCTGGTTTCTTCACTAGCAGTGTTCAGAGTCTCTGCAGAGTCAGAAAGACCTGCTCAGTCAGATTCATGGGCTCCTAGAAACTGGGCCCAGGGACTTCTTGAAGAAATAAAACCAGAAGTGTAAGCAGCAGATCTTCCAGAGATACTTGCTTGGCCACACTGGGAAGAGTCGATGAGTATCCTGTAAGGTTCTGCTCTTCAGTGAAACTGGGATTTTATTAAAATGAAGATTTTGGACTCCATGGGTTTGGAATGGAGCTGAGATTCTGAATTTCTAACAAGTTCCTAGGTGATCCTGATGTTGATCCACAGCCGACACACCACATGTCAAAAGGCTGGAGAATGTTTCCCAGGAATTCTTGAATCATGTTAAGCAAATCAATTTCCAGATCGTCAAAACCCATGTGCAGTCTTTCTTTTTGTTTATATTGGTAAGATTAAAATTTTATTAAGTATCTTACTTCCGTTTCTAGTATTTATAGAAATGACTTACTCTTAAGTTGAAATAGCATGCAGTTTCCACAATAAAGCAAGATAGTGTATTAAAGGCATTATTATAAAAAAAAAAAAGATAACTTTTTATTTCCTTAGAAGCAAACCCCTCCAATTTTGTTGTTTTTTGGGTGGGGTGGGGGGCATCACTGCCCTCTGGTGAGAGTAGGAGGCCCAGCCTTGCTCCTGGAGAACTGCTGCTGGATTTAAACCACCAAGCCAGTGGGCTGCAGTCCCACACTCAACCACTACGCCACCGGGGCTCAGCCCCCAAATATGAATTTTTTGGAAAAGAATGATGTGATATTTAAGAAGAACTTATTCTAGCATCATTTTTTTCCCCTAAAAGGATGATGCTGTCAGGTCCTTACTGTAGATATTCCATTAGAAAAAAAAAAAATATATATATATGGTATAAAATTTTAATTTTAAAATGCCAATATTTTAAGAAGACCTTGTTTTCAAATGTTTTAAATGGCGGATCAAATCACTGTAGTTTATATATTTCATTGGAAACCCTTTAAAATGTCTTCCTATTTTATATCAATTTTACTGCCTATATCCTCCTGCAACTTGTGCTTTTTCCCTTAGCATTTTTTGGAAGACAAGTCCATGTTGGTGCATATCACTGAGATTCATTCTTTTTTTTTTTTAAGTTCATTCATTTTCATTGCAGCAAGGTATTCGATTGTGTAGCTACTGCAACAATGGTCCATTCTCCAGTCCACAGACATTTACATTGTTTCTTATTGGATTTGCTACTTTATTTTTGTACCTGCCTCACGGTACACAGAGGCAAAATCGATCTAGGTGTGTGTGCGTAAACACATCCCCAGAAACTGCTGGATCACAGGACATTTTATGTGGATGTTTAACCTTACCAAATAAAGTCAAATTATTTTCTAAGGTGGTTGAAATTATTTATACTCCCATCCACAGTAGCTAAGAATTTCTCTTATTCCACAACTTCACCAACAGGTGAAGTTTTAATATTTTAAAACCCTTTTCTTTCTTTCTTCTTTCTTTCTTTTTTGGCTATAAAATGGTATCTCTTTTCTGGCTTTACTTGCATTTCCCTAGTTATAAGTAAGAGTGAGCATGTTTGCATATGTTTGTTAGAAACTCATGGTTTCTCTTCTACATCTTTTATCTTTCAATTGGGCTTTGCCTTTTTTCCCTAGTGATTTTTAGGAACATAAAATAGTCACCTGCAAAGGACTTTTACAAATTCCTGGGAAAATGGAATTAAAAAATGATGGAAAAATTTTTAATAATTTTCCTGGGGCCTCATACAACTCTTATCACAATCTATACTTACATTCATGGTGTCAAGCACATTTATTGCCATCATCATTTTGAAAACATTTTCTTTCTACTTGAGCCCTTGATATCAGCTACTCATTTTAAAATGGTGGAATTTTTTCATGAATTTTTGAAGTCCCTTATTATATATCTGTGTATTGTACATATTTTATGTATGAGCATATATTATAAAAGATGCATATGTACAAGATTTTATAGGTAAATGTTCTTCATTGTTTCTACAGAATACAAATTTCTTCACCCAGATTCTAATTTATTTTTCACATTCTTTTTGCTATCTTCTCACAAACTGAGGTTCTTAATGTCAATGAACCAACTCTGAGAATAATTTCCTTCATGATTTGTACTTTTTGCCCTGGAAGAGACTCTTTCCTGCCATGAGAGCAGGCAGGCATTCTCCTGTATTTTCTTCTAAAAGTTTAAAATGTTTCTTTCTGGATACTTGCTTCTATATTATGAATTCTGGAGCATAGGTTCCAAATTGGTGGTTTCATTGGACTGAAAGGGGTATTGAAATAGATGGAATCTGCTGCCAACTTTGAGGGGGGGAAAGCTGCACAACTACGGTACAGTGTTGGAAAACCTCCTTCTCTTTACGATCTATTTCCAGTAGGAAAATCAGAAGAGGTACTGTCTCCTGGAAGTTAAACAAATCCACATTTCCCCTCAAAATCACCTGCTAGCTACCCTTTGTGTGTACTGAATTAGTCTTTAGCATTTCAAGTTATTAACTGAACAAGTGGCATATGAGGGCTTAAACTATCCAAGGGGTCAATAATTCTCTTTCCTGTCATCCTTCTGGATGGACATCAGTGCCGTTGCTTGGTGCTGGTGGGCGAATGGATGCTTTGGATGAGTTTAGAATGCTGATAAGCACCATGCGTGTTCATGATTAGGTCACACAGGTGAGTGTCTCTTTAAAAGTATGACATCACTAAATGAATAGTTATGGCACCGTTTAAGTTCTGTGTCTGATATGGAGTCGGATAAAGAGGGAGGGAACCTGAGCTCCAGTATAAGTATTCACTGCTCCTGTTCTCTTGACTTTGAAACTGTTGATGGAGTTTCCATATACACTCTACAGCGTATTTATGGGAATAGTTTAACATAGAGGGATGGGAAAGGAGTATTTTACCATTCATTGGTTACTTACTTGGTATAAGCTTTGCTAGATACCTAAATACATAATCATATGTTATTTTCACAATAGCAACTTCAAAGTTGGTTTTCTCATCTCCGTTTTAAAAATAAGAAAGTCAGGAGGAAAGGGTAATCGGGAAAAGGTTAGCCATTCAGGGAGTGAATCACTAAGATCTTAAATCTGTGTTGTTCCAGAGTTCAGGTCCAGACTAAGAGGTTGGAAAAGTCGTCCATGCTCTTTGTGCCTTCGCTTTAACCTCTTCGGGAGAGCCCACTGATTCTCAACTAGTCTGGAAAGTGAAAGTGTTCTGGTTCCCTAAATTCAACATTGTTGCTATACATATGAAATTGAGCTCTAATGGAGCTCATAGGAGACTGTTGTTGTTGTTGTTGTTGTTGTTGTTGTTGTTGTTAAGCTGACATCGAGTCGTTCCAACCCATGGCAACCCCATGATCCACAGAACTGAACACTACCCAGTCCTGGGCTGTCCTCAGAACTGTTCTTATGCCTGACTCCATTGTTGGAGCCACTGTGTCAACTTACCAACTTGAGATATAAATTCTTCCTTTTCACTGACCTTTTACTCGACTAAGCATGATGACCATCTCATGCTTGAAGTAACTGGTGTCTCCTGACAACATGTCATGAAGTCTTGCCGTCCTGGCTTCTCAGGAATGCTCTGGCCATACTTCTTCCGAGACAAATCAGTGTGTCCTCTTAGCAACCCGCGGTACTCTTAGCATTCTTCTACAACACCAATTCTTTTCCAGTTTGCCTTATTCAATCTCCAACCACTACTGGGTAATTTATTATAGCATTTCACTAATGTACAATGAAAAAAAAAAAACTAACACCTTCAGGAATCAAGATTCAGACTTTTCTCCTCGGCACCTTCTTTCCCTTCTAAGATGAAATACACACGGTCAACCAGACTGTAGACAGAGACTTTATGGATGAAGAGGCAATCAGAACAAAGTGAACAGGAACCATCCCAACAGCCAGTGGCAGAAACCTGTGATGGTGTCAGGTGCCCCATCTTTCACTCAGAAAGAGCTCCCCAGGCCCGCTCTTCAGGCATGCTCTTCTGTGAACAGCCTTGAGGAACACGGCCAGTGTTTTAACTCTCGGTACCCTTGACTCTTCTTTGGCTAGGCTTCATGCATGCAAATGTACTAACATTCAGCACAGAGTCGACAAGTGCAATTTGTCAGTAGTTTTAAGTCAATTGTAAAAAAAAAAAAAATCAAATTACTTAAAAGAATGTATTTAAGATTTTAAATGTGTGCCTTTGTGTCCTAATCTTCTTATATGGTGCAAAGGTCCTCTCTTTTAACTTTGCCTCAAGTTCCCTACAGAAAGCCGATCCGTAAAGCACCATCTATATTCGCCAGTTTCTTTAAAGTGGAGCAAAAAGCATAACGATTCTTATGAAGCAATATGAGTGCGGAATCTCCCTTGAGTTTTACAATGCTTCTAACTATCATAATTGTCTCATATCTCTACATGAGAGCAGCATTACATTTCATCAAAACACTTCCGTGACATCGGTCCAAGATACCAACCCTAATTTCATAAAAACAAGAGCTCAGTATATTTGTTACACTCAGCATGTCATGGGTTAACATAATGTTCTATGTAGTTATATAATTGTAACACAGCAGTACTGGCATAAACAGGTTTGGGAACGAGCCAAATGACTGTAAGGCAGCATCCGGCATAATTGGTAGGAGCAGAAGTGGTAGGCATTCTACAGACAGAACTACAACCCAGCAGTTTCAGTGAGCAGTCAGGAATATGGACATCCGCTAATCCGTCTAGTCCACTGAGTGGGGAATTCATTTAAAGAACACACCCCATGAGCATTCTTTTTGTTTTAAGATCATGCCCAGTGTAACTGGTTGGTTCAAATCTGTCTTCTTTGTAGTCACCATATTCTCTTGCCTTTCTGAAACTTTACTCCTTTATATAGTATCTCAACTAAATGATTGCCTGGGGAGAATTCTTTCAAGTCTATTACAAATTCATTTTATAATTTAAAGTTGGAAATTTACCTTGCTGTCGCTGCCACAAGTCAACTCCAGGGATGGCTTTATTGTAAGAATCGAGTGACCTGTGTTGCTGTGAAAACATTTTTGTAAACTCAAAAGCTCCAGTAAAAAATAGCTAAGTCATTTTTTTGTATTCCTCACACCATTCCACTATAATGTAGATTCTTTAAAGATTAGAATAAAACCAAACTATATCCCACACAGAGTACGTATATTGAGCACAGTTAAAATTCAATATTACTTGAGAATTGATTCTATATGGATGCATACAAACACAAATATTCCCTGTAGCTTTTATTTGCTGGGTACACGCATAGCCTAGGCAAAGGGTCAAGAATGAATTTCTGTCTGGTGGGGCTTGATCAAGGGCAATGTAACCAAGAGGAATGACTGAAACCCAAATGAAGGCTAAACATGATAGTGGGACCAAAGGAAAGTAAAAGGAAATAGAGGAAAAAACTATGTGGCGAAGGGTATTGATAGAGGTCTAAATACAGGCATGTACATATGTAAATATATTTATATATGATGTTGGGAAAATAGATCTATGTACATATATTTATGGGTTTAGTATTAAGGAGGCAGATGGACATTGAGCCTCTACTGAAGTACTCCTTTAACAAAAGAACACTTTGTTCTAATAATCCAGCACTCTGAGATGCTCACCTTCCCAATACAATCACTGAAGAAAAAAAAAAGTGGGTATATAAGCAAATGTGGTGAAGAAAGCTGATGGTGCCTGGCTAACAAAAAATATAGTGTCTGGGTTTTAAGGACTTGAAGATCTAGCTGGGAAGCAACAAAGCCCACATGGAAGAAGCACACCAGTCTATGTGAACATGAGATGTCAATGGGATCAGATATCAGGCATCAAAGACCCAGAACAAAAAATCATAATGTGAATGGGGGGGAGTGTGAAATGGAGACCCAAAGCCAATCAGTAAACAATTGGACATCCCCATACAGAAGAATCATGGGGAGAAAACGGGCCAGTTAGGGTGCAGTACAGCACCGATGAAACATACAGCTTTCCTCTGGTACTTCAATGCTTCCCCCCACCACCACTATCATGACCCTAATTCTACCTTACAAATCTGGCTAGACCAGAGCATGTATATGAGTACAGATGATAGCTGGAAACAGGACAGATAAACTCCTCAGGACAAATACTGAGATTAGTCATACCAGGAGGGGAAGGGAAAGGTGGGAGGAGAAAGGGGAAATAGATTGCAGTGACCTAACTATAACCCTCTCGGAGAGGTGGACAAAAGACAAGGGGGTAAAGGGAGACATTGTACAGTGCAAGATATGAAAAAATAATAATAATTGGAGGTTTAAATGAGGAACTGATACCAAGGGCTCAAGTCGAAAGAAAATGCTTTGAAAATGATGACGACAACCTATGTACAAATGTGCTTGATACAATGGATGGATGGATGGATTGTGGTAAGAATTGTATGAGCCTACAAGAAAATGATTTTTTAAAAAGAATAAGAGAATAAAATGTCCAAATTAAGAATCATTCCTTAAATCAACTGTCCTGGACTATTCAAAAAGTATCAGGGATAAAATACAAATTAAAAGGGATCTGGTGTCAAGCATCAAAGAACTAAAATTATATCATTATTAATGGGGTGTACAGATTGGGGACCCAAAGTCCATCAATAGGTGAACAGACATCCTCTTACTGAGGGTTTGCAGGGAAAAGATGAGCCAGTCAAGGTACAGTGTTGTAACAATGAAATATGCAACTTTCCTCTAGTTCTCAAATGCTGCCTCCGGCCCACTATCATGATCCCAATTCTACCACACAAATCCAGCTAGATCAGGGAGTATACAGTGAAGTTGGAAATATAGGGAATTTAGGATAGATGATCCCTCAAGACTAGTAGTAGGAGTGGTAATACCAGGAGGGTGGAGGGATGGTGGAATAGTAAGGGGGAACAAATTTCAGGGATCTACATGTAGCCTCCTCTCTGGAGCCTGGACAACAGGGAAGTGAGTGAAGGAACACATTGGACAGTATACAGTATGAAAATAATAACAATTTGTAAATTAATAAGGGTTCATACAGAGGCCTAGGTGGAGGGAAGATGTTTTGAGAGTGATGATGGCAAGAAGTGAGCAAATGTAGCCTACATACAATTGATGTATGTATGGATCGTGATGGGAGTTGTATGAACCCCCAGTAAAATGAGTCATTAAAAAATGGAGGGAGGGGGAAGGAGGAGCTTATACCAAGGGATCAAGTGGAAAACATTTTGAAATGAATATGGTAATACGTGTACAAACATGCTTGAGATAAATGATGTATTGAATGTTATAAGAGCTGTAAGAGCCCCCAATAAAATAATTGGGGAAAAAAGTTGAAAAAAAGAAAAAAGAATGCCCACGGGCTTGGTGGTTCAAATCCAGCAGCTGCTCTTCAGGAGCAAGGCTGGGTAGCTTCCACGATGGGAGTGATGCCTCCCCCCCCCAAAAAAAATGAATGAATTATTTCTGTCCCATAGTCCTGGGACACTGAAAGTAATCAAGGAAATAAATAATGGATTTTACAGGACGCTTCCCTCCAGAAGGAAGGAAGTGGCATCAGTTTTTGTAAATTACTAGGCATGACGATGGAGATAGACTAGGATGATGTCTTTGTAGTTTTGCATGGAAGGAGTGACAATTTCAAATAAAACCATCATTCCATTCAGTTGACACGACCTTGCTAGCTTAAAGAGACAAGACTCGAAACACATGCTGATGAAAACCAAAGACTGGTGTTTTCTGCATGGATTACAACCCAATTAAAGAAATCAAAAACCGGGCTGAGCCCCGGTGGTGTAGTGGTTGAGTACAGGACTGTGACCCACTGGGCTGGGGGTTCAAATCCAGCAGCAGCTCTCCAGGAGTGAGGCTGGGCCTCCCATTCCCACTAGAGAGCAATGATGCCCAAAAAAAACAAAAAAAAACAAAAACAAAAAAGAAATCAAAACCCTCTTCACTGACATAATAGACAACATCATCATAGAGACAGAAAAGGGTCAAGTCTAGGATTTCATCTTGCTTGGATACACAACTCACACTCACAGTCAAGAAATCAAAGGGTGGATTGCGCTGGGCAAATATGATGCATGAGACCTCTTTAATGTGTTAAAGATGTTCCTCCAAGGATTGAGGAGCACGGGGCCCCAGCCCCGGTATTTCCAATGGCTTCATATACATGTGAAAGCTGAGCAGTTAATAAGGATTCCAGGAGAAGAATTAATGCAGCTCTATTACGGTGTTATGGAAGAATATTGGAAAGGCCAGAGATGGCCAGAAGAAAAAGCATACATGTTTTGGAAGAAGTACAGCCAGGTGCTCCCCAGAAGCAAAGATGATCAGTCTTCATCTCAGGTACTTTAGACATGCTATCAGGAGAGACCAGGCCTTGGGAAAAGACATCATGCTTAGTACAGCAGAGGGTCAGCCCAAAGGAGAAAGACCCTCAAGAAGAGAGATTGACACAAAGGTTGCAACAATAGGCTCAAATATGATAATAATTGTGAAGATGGAATAGAACTGGACAGGATCCCTCTGAGATGGCACCTAGACACAGCAATGACACATGACGATGGTGTAGGTTGGTTCTGCTACCCAAGAGTGTTTGGTACAATAAGTCACAACATTGAACATCTGGGAGTGAACCTCTGAGAATGGTAGCATCAGCAAATTACACGCTGGCATACTGTATACAGTCCAAATTACCACCTACAAGACGTGCACACAAAAAAACTGGCTGGGGGGAAATGCAGTTTGTAATAACTAGAATACAGGGTTGTCGGGAATAATAGGAGCAACCCTTAGGATGATGCAGGATGGGCCAGTGTTTTGTGCTGCTGGGCATATAAATGGTCACTATGGATCAGAACTGACTTGGTAGTCCCTAACAACAATGACATCTAGACTGGACATCTACATTGTGCCAGACTCTGCATGGGAGATACCAAGGTGGATGAGAGTCAGTCCAAGCCTACAGGAGCTCACTGCCAACGTTGGGTGATAAGCACACATTGATTTTTTTTAATCTATTAAATACCAATAAGGAAAACAACTATCAGTGGTTGGAATTCAGTTTCCCTCCCCATATGCCAGTTCTCTGCTTACTGTTGGCTGCTGTTACATTGGGACCTGACTCATGGTGGCCCACACAAATGGAATTAACGATAGCCTGGGTCTTTGACAAACCCAGTGCCAGTTAAGGATCAAATTCCTGTGATTTGTATTATAAATATCAATCTCAGAAGGAGATGGCCAGGTCTTTCCTGCTAAAGACATTGAAAGTATAGTACCATCCCACTTCCTTCTAAGCATGTCTTTCATCCTCCTAACTGGAGCTGTTTCTGAAGCTGTCAAAAAGGAGCCTTATAGCTGAGGCCCGGTGGTGTAAGTGGTTGAGTGCAGAACTGCAGCCCGTGGGCTTGGTGGTTCAAATTCAGCGGCGGCTCTCAGGAGCAGCACTGGGTAGCACCCATGGCCACCAGAGGCAGTGATGCCCACAAAAAAAAAAAGAGCCTTATAAAAGATACCTTGGGGTTCCTTGAGGGGTAGGTAGAAAAACCTGGTCAAATTTCTTCTCTCCTCTTTTTTCTTTTTCTTCTTCTAATGCCATCATCTCCCATTCTCTGACTTGTCTTTAAAGCTTATTCTTTGATAATTTTTAATCTTATTTTGATATTTTAATTATTTTATTGGGAGCTCACAATCCATCCATCCATCCATCCATCCATCCATTGTGTCAAGCATATTTGTACATATGTTGCCATTATCATTTTCAAAACATTTTCTTTCTACTTGAGCCCTTGGTATCAGCTCCTCTTTTTTTTCCCTACATCCCCCACCCTTCCACTCTTGTGAACCTTTAAAATTTATAAATAATTTTATTTCATATTTTACACTGTCCATTGTCTCCCTTCACCTACATTTCTGTTATTCATTCCCCTTCCTTTTTCTTTTTTTCTTCCTTTCTTTCTTTTTTTTAGCTAAATGAAACAGCTGTAAAATGGTCTAGAAAAGGGATAAAATGATACAATATTATATTTTGACCTAACTATATCTGCTGTAATTGACTTTGCAATGCTCTCTGTCTGATAACAGGGCTAGCCACATACCTCAACTATGATAGGAGGAAATTCACCAGAGACTTAATTCATGTGTGGACCCTGCAAAGGGATTTTAGGCTTTGGTGAAGTCTTTTTTTTTTCATTTTATTGGGAGCTTATACAACTTTCATCACAATCCATACAAACGTCCACTGTATGTCAAGCACATTTGTACATCTGTTGCCTTCCTCATTCTCAAAGCATTTGCTTTCTATTTGCATTTCTATTTGCATTTCTACTTGCATTTGCTTTAAGCCCTTGGCATTGGCTCCTCAATTTTCCCTCTCCCTCTCAGTTCCCTCCTCCCTCATGAAACCTTACTAATTTATAAATTATTATTACTTTTTCATACCATACACTGTCTGATGTCTCCCTTCACCCACTTCCCTGTTGTCCATACCCAGGAAAGAGATTGTATGCAGATCCTTATAATTGGTTTCCTCTTTCTACGCCACCTTTCCTCCACCCTCCCGGTATCACCATTCTGACCAATGGTCCTGAAGAGCTCATCTGTCTTGGATTCTCTATGTTTCCAGTTCCGATCTGTATCAATGTACATCCTCTGGTCTAGCCGGATTTGTAAGGTAGAATTGGGATCATGTTAGTGGAGGGGAGGAAACATTTAAGAACTAAAGGATAACTGTATGCTTCATCATTGTCATGCAATCCTCCTAACTGGTTCATCTTCTCCCTGTGCCCCCCCCCCCCCCCGTAAAGGGAAGTCTGTTAAATACAGATGGGATTTGGGTCCCCAACCTGTACTCTGCCTCACTTACAGTAATGTAATTTTTAGTTCTTTGATGCCTGATACCTGATTCCTTCGACACCTCATGGTCACACAGGTTGATGTGCTTCTTTCATGTATGCTTTGTTGCTTGTGAACTAGATGGCCACTTATTTACCTTCAAGTCTTTAAGACCCCAGATGATATATCTTTTGATAGCTGGATACCATCAGCTTTCTTCGCCACAATTGCTTATGCACATATTTGTCTTCAGGGATTGTGTCAGGAAGGTGAGCACCACAGAATGCCAATTTAATAGAACAATGGATTCTTGCATTGAGGAAGTACTTGAGTGGAGGCCCAATGTTCATCTATTGCCTTAATACTGAACCTATAAATATATGTATATAGATCTATTTGCCCATCATCATATATAAATATATTTACCTATAATGGAAGGAAGGCAAAAATAAACTACACTCACAACACAAGCAGATAAGAAAAGTAGATAGGCAAACCCAACACAAAAGGTACAAGATGACACCACAGAGTCCACAGATGGATGTAATAACACTGAATATCAATGGCCTGAACTCAGACATTAAAAGGCAGAGGCTAACAGACTGGCTCAGGAATCACAAACCATCGATCTGCTGCCTACAGGAGACACATCTTAAGCTTGCAGACAAAAACAGATTGAGAATTAAAGGCTGGAGAAAAATATACCAAGCAAATGGCAATGAAAAAAAGCAATAGTACCAATCTTTGTTATGTATATGCCTTTATTTAGACTTCTATAAATGCCCTTTGCCTCCTAGTTCTTTCCTCTCTGTTTCACTTTTACTTTCCTCTTGTTCCAGTAGTACGTTCAACCTTGAGTAAATATTATGTTTTTAAGAGGTCTCAGTTCTCTGTTTTATGGTGTTGTATGGGTGTTTTTCCATGATCTTTGTTAGTGTATTTGTGTCTTGTATCAGGGACTCTGCATGTGTCTCTGTGGTTTTTAATTGATGGTCTCATGGATCACAGCCCATTGCATAACCACTATGCTACCAGGGCTTCCTTGTAATTGATAATCTTTCTAGTTAGAGGATTTAAATCTTTAATCCATCTTAAATTCAATTTTGTATATGGTGTAAAGTGTGAGTCCTGCTTCATTCTTCTCTAAATAGAGATCTACAATTGAAGAAACTATCTCTACCTCATTCGATATGTTTCAGTCCTTTATCAAAAATTAGTTCTCTGTAGGTGCATGGTTTTATTTCTAGATTCTCTACTCTGTTCCATTGGTCTATGTATCTATTATTGTACCAGCACCATGCTCTTTAAATAAAGTTTTATTGACATGATTCAAATACCAAGTAATTCAATCGTTCAATAATATTTTTAAAAAGTTGTGAAATCCCAGTACCAGGTTCTTTTGACTATCCTAGTTATGTAATAGGTTTTGAAGTCTGGAAATTAGAGGTCTCTTACTTGTTCTTTTTAAGCAGTGCTGTGCTTAGCTTGACTTTCTTTCCTTTCCACATAAAGTAAGTAATTTGTTGTTCCATTTCTTTGAAGAATGATACTGGGATCTGGATCAGAACTGCAGTCTTTTTAGAGATGGCTTTGGGTAGTATTGATATTTTGACCATATTGTTTTCCTATCCATTAACATGGAACATTTTTTAATAATGTTTGGTATTTTCTTTGTACAAGTCTTTGTCTCTCTGATCAGGCTTATTCCTACGTATTTTATCTTTTGCATGGCTATTATAACTGATATTGTATTATAAATGATATTGGAAATGTATTGCTTACATTTTCAGAGTATACAGGAATCTTATTGATTTTTAAATATTAATCTTGTAGTCTATTATCCAATGGATTCTAACTCATAAAAACTCTATCAGACAGAAGATAATTGCCCGATAAGGTTTACAGGCCAGTACATCTTTATAGGAGCACACAGTCTCATTCTGCAGAGTGCCTGGCAAGTCTGAACCCCTGACTACACTTTTAGCAGCCCCATGCTTAACACATTGTGCCACCAGGATGCCTTTCTTGCATGAACGCAGGGTGGACAACTTTTGAGATAGAAGAGCCAATCCTGGGCCTCAGGACAATTTAAAACTGATTCAAGCTGAGCCCCGGTGGCGTAGTGGTTGTGCGCGGGACTGCAGCCCACTGGGATGGAGGTTCAATTCCCGCTCACAGGAGCAAAGGCTGGGTCGTCTACTCCCACCACTAGAGGGCAGTGATGCCTAAAATAAAAAAAACTGATTCAAGAGCTCTCGATATATTTTTAACAGACAAAAATCACCATTATCTGGATAATAGTTTTATTTTCATTTTCAATTTCACCGGTGTCCCCCCTTGATCCAGCTGCAGTGGGGCAACCCCTGGACTAACGGAAGGCTAAATAAGGACCTTAAACACCTGTTCCAACAGATCAACCTGTTCTTGAAGAGACAGTGAGGAGTTGATCTTGTTTGTGACTTGAGGACTGTGAACCCCAAGTATAGCCAGGCTCCTTTGAATAGTATGTACTCACCCTCTCAGCCCTTCTTGAAGCAGAACTGATCACATTGATGCATCCTTCAAAATACATTGAGATCATTCACGGGAGATCGTGTTTCAGAGGGAGTGAAGGTTGATTGCACATGTCATTCGGCGCCATTGAGCCAGTTCCAGCCCATAGCAACTCTTTGTGTAACCAAAGGCAACACAGCACAGTCCTGTGCCATTTTTGCAACTGTTCCTCTGCAGCTACTGTATCCGTCCATCTTGTTGAGAGCTTTCCTCTTTATTGCTGCCCCCTCTCCTTTACCAACAATGCTGTCCTTCCCCAGGGACCATTCTCTTCTGACAACATGTCCAAAGTATGTGACATGAAGTCTCACCTCGAAGGAACACTCTGGCTGTACTTATTCTGAGACAGATGTGTTTGCCTGTTTGGCAGCCCCTGGTAGTTTCAGTATTCTTTGCCAGCATCACACACATTCTGGTGCATTGATTCTCCTTCTGTCTTCTTTATTCAGTGTCCAACTTTCACATGCTTATGAAGCAAGTGGGGGGGTGAGGAGGGAGAAAGCATGACTGGGGTCAGGCGCATCTTAGTCCTCAAGCTAACTTTCCTGGTTTTCATCACTCGTAATGAGTCTTGGGCAATACATTTGCCCATGTAACATGTCTTTTGGTCTCTTGAGCATTAATTGTGGACTGAGGGAGACAAACTCCTTGACAACTCCAATCTTTTCTTTGTTTATCATGATGTTTCATCTTGGTCCAATTGTGAGGATTTGGGTCTTCTTTACATTGAATTTACATGGTAATTCATTCAGAAGGCTGCAACCCTTGATCTTCATCAGCAAGCGCGTCAGCCCTCCTCTTTGCAGGAAAGAATGTCAATTGCATATAGCAGGTTGTTTATAAGCCTTCCTCTAATCCTGATACCACATTTTTCTTTTTCTAGTCCAGCAAAACGGGGACGTATAGAATGGTTCAATTCTCAACACATGAAGTAGCGATGACTCAGAGTCTATTTGAAAGCAGCAGACTTGGGTTTTTTATTTACTCATTTTGAAAACCTGGCAAAACCCCTTCTCCCATGCAGCAATGAGAACCCCAAATTACACAAGATCTTTCCTGTGGATATGTCTGAGCATCTTTATTCCAGAGGCTAGAGAACAACTCACTTAGGCGTTCCCTTTTGCGCTGGCCCCAAACATTGCAACACATCTGTGTGAGCTTCCTAAGGTTGCCATAACGAAGGACTACACAGTGTGTGTGTGTGTGTGTGTATGTGTGTAGAAGTGGAGACTGTTTAAGGAAATGAATGTATTGTCCCACCAGCATGGGAGCTAGTGGTCTGGATTTAGGATGCTCCCAGGGACACATGCTCTCTGAAGACTCTAAGGGAAGATGCTTTCTTGTCTCAATGTTTTGGATTCCATTTACAGCCTCATAATATACCATGCATCCCTCTGTCTCTTGTGTCCCTTCCAGAAGTACACCTCGATAGTTGGTCATTCCAACCCTGGAATGACCTCGTGTTCATTTAATTGTTAACATTTTCCAAGATCTGTTTCCAAACAAGTTTATGTTCAGAGGTACCAGGAGTTAGGACTTGAGCTTGTCTTTTGAGGGGACACAATTCAAGCCACAGCAATAGCTGTTCTAAGATAAAGTTAGATGTACCAATGCTGGAGCCAGAGAGCCCCAGTTCAAACACTCTCTCTACTCCTTGCTAGCTGGGCTGCCTTGAGCATGTATATAATCCCTCTGGGTCTCAGGGTCCTCACCTGCAAAATGGAAATGAGGGGGTTAGCGTGAGAACCAAATCACCTATGATTGACAAAGCTCTTAGCACAGCTAAGACTCCGAATACCAGTCAATACTCAAAAAGTGTTGCCGCCAACATGTATGCAGTCATGTGACCTTGGACAAGGTGCCTCACCTGTCTTTGCTTCTGTCTCCTTGCCTGTAAACTTGGATAGTCACATGGACTCATTGGTCTGTGTGAAAGGCCAAGGAAAACAGGTCACTGAAACCATCCCAGAAGCTGTAAAGCACCTGGTGAATGCAATATTCATTTTAAAATATATAATAATGAATCTCATGATTTTAAAGCTACCAGGGGACTCTATGTGTTTTTGAAAACCTTTGCATCACAATCCATAATAAAACTGAGGTGGAAATTTAATATTAAACCCCATCAGAAGATCTTAGCTGAGAAGACCATTTTATTAAAAGAGCAAGCGTGTACAAATGTGCTTGACACAATGGATGGATGGATGGATGATGAATGGATGGATGGATTGTGATAAGAGTTGTAATAAAATGACTTTCTTTAATTTTAAAGAAAAGCAAGTGGTCTACTTTTTTTGTGTGTGGGCATCACTGCCTCTGGTGGTCGTGGGCGCTACCCAGTGCCGCTCCTGAGAGTTGCCACTGGATTTGAACCACCAACCTCGCAGGCTGCAGTTCCGCACTCAACCACTTACGCCACCGGGGCTCAGCCCAAGTGGTTTTCTTAAGAAAATAGAATTTAATTCCACTCTGAGGGTAACAGCTTAAACATAGCCACTAAAAAGTTATTTCTACTACAATGTACAATGCAAATGATGTGATCATTGAGCCAAGGGCAATTGATGACTGTAAGATTCACTGGGCCAATGCCTCAGAATGAGCAGTCCCCTCCGAGGATTCCCAGAAGGCCTATCTCTCCTCCTCCAAACATTGAGAGAGGGCCACTCCCCCCTGGAGAATAGCACCTTCATTGACCAGCCCATGAGACTGTTTGGAAAATTAAATTCTTAAGCTGCCTGCAGGCTTGACCTCTTCCTTCCTAATGATAAGAGCACTGACCCCAGCAGCAGCAAAACTTGAGAGCTGATCAGAAACGTCATCTTAAGCCCAACCTCAGACCTCCCACATCAGAACCGGCTCCTTCCAAACCCGAGAAGGGACCGGGTATCAGAATTTAAAGTCTGAACACATGCTTTGCAAAACGCTGTGGATGACAGTGGCAGCTCAAACTCCAGTCGCAGGATCCCTCTGTGGATGAAGTCTCCAGTGAATCCCCTCTGACACAGTCCAGAAGTGTGGAGACCCTTCATAGCAGACAGAGAGCGTTGTCAAGTGTTGTACAGAGACACAACTGGATGAATAATGTCCTAGGCAGGCTAAGAGAGGTGGGCAGGGAGTGGGGTCAATAGGGAGACAAGAAGGATGAGTACAAGAAGAAGAAAATGTTCTAAAAGCTGGGCTGTGGTGATTGCCCAAATCTCCTTAGTATGGTTAAACTATTCAATTCAGTACGTTAATTATATCTCAATAAAACCATTTAGGAAACTCGCTCCTTTACATGACCTCCGGGCGATTGGTGTAAGGATTATCGTGTGAGAAGTGCCTTATCCATGTTTCTAAATGTGAGTTCCCTCGTATTTATCTTACAAGGTAGAAGAGTGAAATGTATTTAAGACCCACCCAGGCGCTGCCATGAATCGATGGGCAGAGCAGAACTGTTCCCCTGGGAGTGCTGAGATTGTAAACTTTGATGAGAGCAGAAAGCCTCCTCTTTCTCCCAAACGGGAACTGGTGGATTCTAACTGCTAACTTTGCGGTTCACAGCCTGACGTGTAACCCACTATGCCACCAGGGCTTTTAAATGTTACCAACGCATTAGCAAATAGTGGACGATAACGACATTATTGGCATCTCCCTTCACCCAGAGCGTGGCACTGGCAGGGCCTCTGCTCAGTCTCTGCCTGTGTCTTTCTCCCTGGCCGGGGCTTCTGAATGCTGACTTTACCTTGCTTTCTAGGCCATCTCACTTGGCCGGGACCCCAGGATCTGACCTCCGCATGTTCCTTGGAGTCCCCAGAACACTGACTCTGACCTGCCGCTAGGCTTTTCAGACCTTCTCGTTGACCCACACTCCTCCCAAACCCCATCTCTCTCGGCCTAGACCTTCCTGTGGACACCCAGGACTCTCCAGCAGGACTTATCTTCATCCTGATGATCTTTTAGCCATGCTACCATTGCTCATTGCTCAAAATGGCCTTGGAACGGAGATCAGGATTTACCTTCACGGCCTCTGAGCCAACACTGCCTCAATGGCAGTGAGTTGAGCTAAGGAGGTAGCTACTTGCCTCCTGTGGATAAAAACACACTTGAAGGGTGGCCAAGAAACAAAATTTCAATCTTACTTTATTGAAATGGAAATAGTCACATGTCAGGGGCTACAGTATTGGGCAAAGCAAAACCTTGTATTATTTTTTATTTAAAGAGAAAGAAATTGAGCTCCTGGACCACTTATCTAGTTGATAACACAGCTAGAACTAAAACCTTGATATCTTCTCTGTTTAGTTTCCCATCCTAATAAGTGGAACTGAGGAGTGTTTTCCTTAGATAATTCAATTTTATCATTTCCCCCCCAACCTTGCCATTTTAAATGCCCATACCTAACTTTTCCTTGATGTAAAGCCTTCTAACATGTATTATACACCTTCCTATCTTGGGGGAGGGGGATAAGTGGGATGATGGTCATAATTGGTATTGTTGCTAACTGGATCCAACTCATGGCAAGCCTCCGAAGCCAACAAGTCCAGTGCCATCAAGTCTCCAAGGCTGTAAATCTTGACAGGAGCAAATAGATTCATCTTTTGAACCGCCAGCTTTGTTGTTAGCAGCCCAATGCTTACCCAACTTCACCAGCTGGGCTCTCTCATGCCACGTCCGTGTATACCCAGATAAAAAAGACTGGTGTGTTTGAGCCCATTGATATAGCCATTGTGTACTGCCTTCCAGCATAAGCAGTCCATCTAGCCCTGTCACAGTAGTGTGACAGTAGTGTGATAGTCAGGTAGTGGTTATGTGTTCAAAACCACCAGCTCCTCCTCGGGAGAAAGGCGTGGTTTTCTACTCCTCTCAAGGATGTAGTCTCAGAAACTCATAGGGGGGCATTTCTCCCTGGTCCTGAAGGGTGCTTGTGAGTCAGCATCAGCTCGTTTTCCTGATGAGAATTTTCTCAAAGTACGTCTCCAGGCTTTTCTTACTAGTCAACAAGTACAGCACACTGTCTGGAGAGTAAGCCATAGCAGTAGCATTTTCTTAATAATGCAGAGGTGTAACTGTGCCCTTCATGCTGATATCTTTTTCATAGGGATACCTTCAGATCAGGGTCTAGTGGGGCTGACAGTAGGGCTCTCTTTCCCAAACTCTACAGATCTCTACAGCCCGAGTGATTCAGTTACCGCCTCTCACCTCATCCCATCATGATGTGGTAGTTTTTACAGCTTCCCCCTTCCCTTCACTAGTTCAGTACAAATCAAGTACAAGCATTTGATCTAAATCTTTCAGACAAGGGGAGTTTTACAAATGAATCAAATAGCGAATGTATTATGCCATTATTTTCCACAATAAACAGAATCTTTAGGAGGTATAAGTTTATGATCCTAGGAGCCTCCAAAGGCTGATTGCTGGATGTGGTAGCTCCATAATCTATTGTCAATGTGAGACTTACATGTTGTGTTAGTCTGGGTAGACTAGAGAAACAAATTCATAGACACTCATGTGTGAATAAGAAAGAGGTTTATATACAAGACCAATTGAATATTGAGAAAACATCCCAGCCCCATCCAGATCAAGGCCATGAGTCCGATATTAGCCCATATGTCTGATACCAATCTATAAAGACCTTTTCAGACTCACATGACACATGCAAGAAGGTCACAGGCCAGTGAGTTGGAAGTCTCGTGGATCCAATGGCATTGTAAGCATCTCAGTGCTGGCAGGGGTCTCCAGGTGGCTTCTCCAGCATGCAGGGCTGCATCAGGGTGGCTTCTCCGCAGGGATGTTTTACATGGAGTCAGCCTTTTCAGTCGAGAATTTCTAAGGGAGTCAGCATTGTCAGGAGAGCGTCTCCAAGGCAGTGAACAGAGAGAGAAAAGTGTCTTCCACCTCCAAAAAGGAAATACAGGACTTCCCAGAATTCTCAGGAGAAAGTCATGCCCACACTGAGGTCTCATTGACTATATTCTGATTGACAGACTAGATTCCACCTCTTCACTCTTAACCCTCTCGAGTCCCAAATTGACACCAGATTGTGTAACTACCACACGTGTGAAGGAGCGGAGTTTCATCTGTCCATTAGGTCACAGCTTGAAGACCTCATTTGGAGGTGCTAAGGAGATAAATAATTCATTGGAGGTGGGACACACATCAGCCCCTGTGAGACATTCTTATTGACAAGCCACCTCCAGACAGGCTGATAGCAGGCAGAGCCTCAGAGCTGGAGAAGCCACATGGAGACCTCTGCCCACACTGAGATGCTTCATCTGCCACTGGATCCCCAAGACTTTCCACTCACTGACCTGTGGTCGTCCTGCATTCAGCATCATTGCATGTGTTTTGTGAGTCTGAAGAGGAAATTATAGATTGGTATTGGACAGATAGGCTAATACTGGACTCGTGAACTTGATCTGGACTGGGATGGGATGTTTTCTCAATATTCATTTGCTCTAGTATATCATGCTCTTTCTTATCCACATATAAGTATCTATGGATTTGTTTCTCCAGTCTACCTAGTCCAACACACTGGATCTCTAGTATGGTGCTTTATTTTGCTTTCACTCTTCCCCCTCGAGATAGGTCAAAATTTCTATGCCCATGGTACCCAGGCAGGGTAGAACTTTGAAAAAGATATTTTGAGAATTGTGACTAAAACCAGTGTTACCAATTAAACTGTGTTCCTAAGAATATGTCTTGGAATCCTAACCCTATATCTGTCGATGCAATTCCATTTGGAAATAAATTTTCTTTGTGAGGATAATAAGGCCATACTCATGTAGAATGGGTTCTAAAACTCATCACTTCTGAGCAAGCAGACACGGGGGGAAGATAGACACTATCTAAAGACAACAGGGGCAATCAAATCTGCAAACCCAGGAACTCCAAGCACTGCCAGTTACAAGAAAGGAGGTCTCCTAATCCAATACTCTTATGTAGCTGTCCAGTTTCCTGAATTATAAGATAACTAATATCTAAAGTCACTATAATTTACAGTCACTGATTGTGGTATTTCTGGTACAGTAGCACTGAGTAGTCACAAGAAACAAATGGTTTGAGATTGCTTTCCTCAGCTGGTTCTTCTTACTGTGTTTTTAGGTCATGTCATATGAACTGTTTTGTGAGTCTTTTGAAAACTAACATGGACTTTCAGAGAGTTCCATAATCATCATTAAGTTTACCTCAGGAACACTCCACTGATGTTAGAGGTCGTACTTCCAGTAACTTTATCCAAAATCTTTTTGAGAGCATGGGAGGGAGCCAGCAAGGGCTCCGAGCAAGTGGAATACCTGTTCCAAAGCCCATGCAGGAGAGCCCATGATGGTAGCCAAGGGTAACAAGACACGCTGAGAGAATTGAGCTGAAGTGTCCTGCTCCACTCCTGGAGGGAGCATAAGGCGAGGGATTGAGGAGAAAATTCGACTTCTTTGGACACCAAAAGTCAATACATGACTCTATACTCTGATCCCCACCTCTGGCAAGACTAGAATCCATTTGAGAAAGATATTTTTCCCCTGGACACAATGAAAATGTTGGCTTGCTTGATTTGGTTTGGTTTTGGACATCCAAAGAGTAGTTTTCCATTATCTGGGAAAACTATTTATATAAAGGCACCCCCGCCAGACAGGTGTTCCTGTGTTTTCACTTGGCCTCCTGGAACCGTTTCGGGGTTTGCTCAAGGGAAGCTTATTTTGCTGTGTGCTGCTTTAGAAAATAACTTTACTGAACATGTTCATCATTCCATTTGTTATTTATAGTCAAGTTTGGATTATCCACCAGGCAGGTTCCTGGCACGGATTTCAGACCCCCATTTGCCTTTCTCACCTCCCACCATCAGACACTTGCTGCAGCTTGTAGCAACTGAAGAAACTCCCCCTGAGTCATAGCTGCAGCCCCTTTCCCCGAGGTCCCACTCAGCAAACCACCCTCCACCCCCCAAGAAACCTACAAACCCAAACAACAGTTACCTCCCTCTTCTCCTGGCCCCCTCATTCCTCCCCTCCAATCCTTCTCCCCAGAAAGGTGCTGCAGTTGCCAGAAAAGACTGGGAACCCGGGCAGCCTGCAGAGAGCAGGGGAGCTCAATGTCCTGGCCACCCATAGGCTCTGGCAGGGGGTCACCCACTAAGGCAGAACAGGGGAATTCAATAGCTTCCCTTCTCTGTTCACCACGTGGCATCCTCCTGTTGTTTGAAGCCTTGTGTCTGCCCAGGACACGTGGCACACCCTCTCCTCCTCAAATTCCTGATGAGTATGAAAACACATTCCTAAGTCTCAGAATCCTTTCTTTTGTCGCTGCACTTGGGGCCTGGGCACTGGCAGCAGAACTTTTTCGTGCGCAGATATTTTTTTCTGGGTTTCCCAGGTCCCAGCCCAGGGCAGTGACCAAGTTAGTTTAAACCAGTGCTTCTTGCCCTTGGAATGAGTGCTCCTGCCTGGACCTCACTCACCCTGAGATCCTGATTTGAACTGCTCTGAGATCAAGCTCGGGGCGCCTGGGTGGCACAGAGGATTAAGCACTCGGCTACTCACCGGGAATGTTGGCAGTTCGAATATGCCCAGAGGCACCTCTGAGGAAACAGCCTGGTGACCTATTCCTCCCGCCAGAGTTCCATTCTGCTCCGAGGCATGGGGCATCCCCAGCAGCTGGACTCAAGGGCAAGCAGTTCTGTTAGGGTGTTCTGGGAGGGCAGCCCTGAGCTGTGGGATTTTTAGATCATTCCTAGGGGATTCTAATGGGCCGCCAAGGTTCACAACCAACCACTGGCGGACAGTGATTGCAAATCCTGTTTTTCAATTGACTGCGGCGGATTTAAGGCTTAGAACAGACGTCTGATTCAGAAGGGGCAAAATACGTGCACACAGAGAGGACCATTCAGGAGTCGTTGTAGACCATCAAGGTCAACATGTCATTCACTTTGTCCCTCAGCAAACATTGGTAGAGGGCTTCTGCTAGGACAGGTGCACAAGGAAAATCAAGTCACGATGAAGTCACTACCCTCAGACCAAAACAATACCCTGGAAGAATCGTTTGGATGTGTTCTCTGGAACTTCCAGTCCTCCACCACGCCTAACCGAACTCACTGCCCTCAAGTTCTTGCTGTCTCCTCTAGGGCAGAGGAGACCTGTCCTTGTGGTTTGTGAGACTGTAAAGCCCTATGCTAGTAGACAGGCTTACCTTTCTCCAACAGCATGATTAGTGGTTTCAAACTGCTAACCTTGTGATTAGCAGTCAAACTGGGAACCCACTATGACACCAGGACTCCTAAACACCACCACCCCAGAGTCAGTGCCCCCTGACCCTTCCTTCTTCCTTGTCCATAGTCCAGCTAGCGTCTCATAACCCCCTTCAACCTGCACCCTGATTTGACCGAAGATGCCAAATTCCAACACCTGTGGTCTCTGGGTGCTTGATAAAGTGCAGGTGCTTGAACGATGGCAGTTCGCTCTGCTAACAAAGCTCACTCTTTGATGGCAGAGTTATAAATACATGTGCAGCCTGCATATTGAAGGAGGCTTGTGGGAGGGAACGTGAAGCTGTGGGGACCTTCTAGAACAGAGGACGTGCTCGGGTCCCTACACGTTCCCAGTTTTCCTGATACGCTCCCTGCACATTGCTGTATCCCCCCAAATGCTCCTCCTAGAGTCTTCTTGTTTTAGAAACAGTTTTGAAACTGTAAACAAGCCCCGGAGAGAAGATAATAAATTAGCATCCTTGGCATTCGCATCCTTCCCTCCAGACCCCAAAAGGATTCACCGTCCCATCCTTGTCAGAGGGGGCAATGTCCCACGGTGTCTGAGGAGACAGGAATGGGATTAAGGGAGACGGAAAGTGGAGAACAGCACTGCAAGCAGCAGGAAGGAGGTATAGCCCAGCTTGTAAACTCTGAGCCATGCAGCCACGTTCATCAGACCTAGCACGTACTGCGGGTGCCAGGACAGAGATAGAAGCGGCAGGCAAATAAATCTGGTCGGTGGTCTGGAGGAGACAGACTCGGAGTTTTATAGAAGGAGCTCTGACTTTTTACTGAATATTCTTAACACCGTGAATCCCCAAATCAGCGGACTGGAAGTTGACCGTTTAGTCTGGGATGTGGATGGATTTACAGGAGACTGTGTCGTATAGGTAGGTATTAAGGGGCATGCATGGTGAATGATCCGTAGCATACTTCTTCAGACTGGGGAGCTGTTTGGAAATGAGTAGGCGTATTTGCCCAGAACATTGGGATGGTGATGTGGCACCCCATGTAGCAAATACTGCTTATACAGCCCACAGCTCTCCCCCTGGTTTTCCTGACCAGAAGAACCTTGCGTTGGGCTGAGGAGCTTCAACTCCCTCCCGCCCCATGTGAGAAGTGAGGGACTTTATTCTGCCGATGCCCCAGCAGAAGCAAGGTCCCAACTCATTCCTCCAAGACCATTCTGACTCATGGCAGCTCTCAAGGACATGGGAGACCTGCCCCATGGAGTTTCAGCAGCACACAAAGCCCACAGAGCAGCAGCAGGGCTCAAACTCTCACCCCAGGACCAATGCTAAGTCCTAATGAACCTAAGCTAGAGCAGTGGTCTGTTCTCCTCCCTGGGACTGACTTAGGTGTCCTGCTAGACCAACCCGGAGCCTGATGGCATAGTGGGTTGAGAGCTAGGCTGCTAACTTCGAGGTTGGTAGTTTGAAACCACCAGCCCTCTGCAGGAGAAAGAGGAGGCTTGCTACTCCCATAAAGCCTTTACAGTCTTCAAAACCTATAGGAGCGTTTCTGTTCTGTCCTACACGGTCGCATCGGTTCGATGGCAGAGAGCTTGTTTGAGGTTTTGGTTTTGGTAGTGCACAAGCACTGTTCCCATCTACATCTGGGTACCCCTTCCCGGTATCACCATCTCTGTTCAGTTTCCGCTCAGAAAAGCTCAGGCGAGGTTTGGAAACAGGGCACCACAGTTCCTCGGGGGAAGGCTACAGCTGTATCGTGGGGCAACGAGAACTTCCTAACAGCCTCTGTGGCACACAGGTGAGAGGCTACCTGCTTATTAAGTGTTCCAAGCCAAGACCTTCCAGGCTCACCTCCTGTGATTTCGAGTTTCTGAACTCTTGTCTGAGTTCGGATAGACTAGAGAAACAAATTCATAAACACGCATATGTATATAAGGGAAAGAGGTTTACGTACAAAAGGAATGGAACATTGAGAAAGCATCCCAACCCAGTCCAGTCCAAGTCCATAAGTCCGATATTAGCCTATATGTCCGATACCAATCCATAAGTCCTCTTCAGACTCAGGAAGCACATGCAATGATGCCAGGACACTCACAGACCAGGGGGAGCAGAGTCTCGTGTATCCCGTGGTGGTAGAAGCATCTCAGCACTGGCAGGAGTCTCCATGTGGCTTTTCTGGCTTCAGAGGCCCATCAGGGTGGGCCCATGTGGCTTTTCCTCCAGGATGGCTCACAGAGCATCAGCCTTGTATCTTGTCAGTAGAGGGTCTCCAATGAACTGAGTCATAAGTCTTCACCCCGAATGGGAAATACCGAGATTTCCCAGAATTCTCAGAGAAAATCATACCCACACAGAGGTCTCACTGGCTACTCCAGATTGACGGAGCTAGTCTCCACCTCTACACTCCCCAGCATGAAATTGACACCAAAGTACATGAGGGCCACAACTCTGCTCACCCCCTTCTTCCGGCCCTCTGTAAACAACCGAGGTTGTCCCGTTGTTCCGGCATTCATCTGCCTCCTTGGCGATGCCGCGCGTGCAAGCAGAATGGCTCCATCGAGTTTTCAAAGCTCCAGATTCTCAAAAGCAGATCGCCACATCTGTCTTCCGAGGCACCTCTGGGTGGTCTGAACTGCCAGCATCTCTGACAGTTGTCAGTCGAGTGCTGAGCCATCCGTGCCACCGGGCACACCTAATTCAATGCTAACTGCTTTACAGTCAGAATGCTTAAAATGGCTTTTGCACTCTGACCTAAACCCTGCGTGATAAAGTGGCCACGTGGTAGGTACCGAACTTGCCAATAGGATGGCAGGGAAGACAAGCTGAAGCACTTCTGCAGACTCCCCAGAAAGAGACCTGCAGTGGAAGACCTGGCCCTTTATCTGTCTCCAGGGGATGTGGCATTTTTGGATGCCGTGCCCCACGCAGCTGTCCTGAACTTGCAGCCAACCTGCGGACAGAGCCAAGATGAAAAAGGCACCACGAAGGAACAGGCCCGACATCCAGAGCAGAAGCCCCGGAGGGCCAGCAGTCATGCCTTAAGAAGTAAACATTTACGAGACCTTGGCACTGACTGCCATGGTTTCCCCCGGCCGGGGCATTATATAGTGATTCACGCCCCGCCCACTCCCCACCACTTCCTCTTGATACTCTCCCCGCCCACCTCCAGGCACACGACCACGAGGATCAGTTGTCTCACACGTATCCAGACGGGACAGAAATGACTGTGAGAGGCACTGCTTTGCAGTGGTAAGTGTATCACTAATAGGATGGCACCGTGCTATCTTTTCTCCAGCTCGAATTATATTTTCAAAGACACTTACATCGCCAAAGCAGTTGTACAGTTCGATCATTTTAAATGTTCTTCTATCATGGTCCCCATATACAGACAGCCCCCACTTGGCAGAGTTATAAACACATCCATGCAAGCTGAAACCGTG
The DNA here is from genome assembly GCA_004026705.1 of Nesogale talazaci. Taxonomy (NCBI): domain Eukaryota; kingdom Metazoa; phylum Chordata; class Mammalia; order Afrosoricida; family Tenrecidae; genus Nesogale; species Nesogale talazaci. The sequence goes on from PVJH01005498.1 coordinate 67,717, forward strand.
CAAAGTAGTCTTAATCACTGGGAAAAGGAATCTTAAAATAACTGGTCTCTAAAAATGTTTGTCAGAGCATTAAAATTCTCACGTTCAGTTATCTATACACTGGGGTACCAAAGAATATTTAAAATAATATTGTGTTAGACAGGGTTCTCTTAGAGAAACAAAGCCAGGACACTAATAATTCTCTCTATATATTTATATAGATAGAAAGATATCAAATAAAACAAATAAATCACTAACTAATGTGTAAAGCAGTACAAATGGCTCAGTGCAACTCATTTGCGTGAGACAGCTAGAAGACTGGCAGTCCTTCAAGTCTTAAGGGCCGCTGAGTAGTCCTCTGTAGAGCAATTCAGGCTATCCAGCCACAAGCAGCAAACAGCAAAGCAGGTCACCAACAGTCAGCCAGATGACAAGAGTCCAACAGTTTCCAGCTCAAAAGATGAATATTCCAGAAGCGTGGCTAAGCAGGGCTTGAAGGAGCCTCAGCTCACAGCAACACAGTCCACAGATTAGGTGTCCCATGGGTAGTGTCGCTTGGCGATCGAGGCAGAGGACAAACAAGGCAGCCGGCTGGTCTGAAGATCCAAGAGCAAGAGAGCCAGGGTGGGAATCACCAAGTCATTTAAATCTCCGCCCTTCAATTGATCTTACATGTGTTCATTGGCCATGTGGTCACAACAAGCCTACCTATCACAAATACCATTGTAGCACGTTGTGATAAAAATACTGAATAATGATACTGTTTTCTTTCTTTGTGGAAAGACAACCAAGCATAGTTTGAACATGGCTTGCCTTCAGATCATCCTTTCTACCATGCTTTCTATGCCTTGACAATTTCTCAAACTCTCTCCATGTGTGGATCAGCTTCCAGAATGTTATCTTTACACCTTCCATGTCATGAGAAGTCTTCAGGAGTTCCTGTACTGTGCAGTGTTACTTCCTCTGGGACCTCGTTCATCCTTTTGTCACAACCACTTCTTTATGTTAATAAGTGGGTTTTCACTGCAGCCCTCTGGCCGCATATTTCAAATCCCTCAAATGGCAACAGTGTCAACATACACTCCCTAGTCCCCTCTTTCTTCTAGAACTCCCATTCCATTATATTTTTTTTCAACGTCATCCCCCTTGATACCTCTACTGTGTTTCCGTCTCCTTTGGCTAAATCTCCTTTTGGATTACCCAGTGTCACATCAGCAGGAGATGAGGAAGCAACACAACCATATGTGCTGCGATCTGCGAGTGACCGATGCTGTAACCAATCATCAGCAGGCTTTGAAAGAAATCATGTGATTGGGCAGTGGTGATGTTGCTACTATAGAACCTTGAGGGCTGAAGAGGTAGCAATGGAAAAAAAAAGAGGTAGCAATGAAATGTGTCCTTTTTGCAGTTACTCATGGTTAATATGTCACATAACTAAAATTGGAATCATGCTATTTGGTCCCCAGTGGCACTTAATGAAACTGGTAACTGAAATCCATACAGAAGATTACCAAAAGCAATATGGGTTATGTGACTCATCAGTATTTTCAAGCATCCCATATGTGTAACACATATACCCACAAAAAGCTATACAACATACAATTGATTGTTATAAGAGCTGTGAGAGTCCCCAATAAAATTATCTTTAAAAAATGAATAAAATTAAAGATCATTTTTTTAAAAAAACCTACACAATAGGAGAAAATGGAAGAAAGACCATTGGCCTAAGGATCAAAAAGTCTGGATTCTAGTTCTAGCTTGGCCAATAATTATCTATGACCTTGGCCAAGTCTCTTAACCTCTTAAGGCCTCAAGTTGTTCACGTGGATATAGATTAAATATTTTCCACGATGCTTCAAGACCTAACATCCCATGAATCTGCCGTATAGAATAACACAGACACCACCACCACCACTCCCAAGGGAAGTTAGGCAGAGTAAACAGGAGGATACAGGTTTGTCCGAACAAGGAAATTGAGCCAGGAAAGTCTACATCATCTGTGTAGCATCTCAATGCGGTGCCAGGCAGGTGCATGGCTGCATGAGCAGAGCTGGCACCCCTACACTGATGGCTTTTCTCCACTTGCACAGAACTGTTTCTGCATTTCCATGATCCCTTTTTGGTTCTAGCTAAGTCATGATCACTTGGGTTAAAGGAACAAAATGGATACTGCACAAATCCATAACTAGAACACTATTGTTCAATACAGGTCTCAGGGAATACATGTTAGCAGAGAGAAAAGAGGTAAGTTGTGTTCTAGGGGCTGTATTTCATTTTGATATAATTAGGCTAGACTTTGTCTCACTGGGGTGTATGTAATCCATGAATCCAGTGACATTAGAATGATATTAGGAAGAGACCGGGAAGTGAGCATGGAGTTCTGTTAAAGGGGAACATAAGCCTTTTACCCCCTATCATTAGTTCTTCCTTTAACGCCACTCCTATATATTTTTTAAGTCTGGCAAACATATTCAGTCCTTCATCAACAAGAATTTATTGAGATCCAACTATTTGTCAGGCACCATCCCAAAGACTGGAAATATTGTAGGAAGTAAAATGCCTAGGCCTCCTTGCTAATGAATACAGAAGGGAGAGAGATAGACAGTCAACCAGAAACTAAGTCACATGCTTTTCCAGAACATGATCAATGCTCTGGAGACTATGAACTAGGATAACAGGGCACCTTTACTGTGGCCGGTACCTCCCTCATTTAGAATTCCGTCTAAAAGCAAGGACCTTGTCAGATATGTACATCATCGGTGTGTGTTTTGTTTCTGAGTTAGTGATTTCTGACTACCGGTGGTAAGGAATGCTATCCCTATGAAGGTGTCAGTTCAGTCAAAGCCCTAACAAACTGACTAGTTCCCAGCCTTGCAAAGGTCTTGAAGAAGCACAGTTGAAGCAAGAGCAAGCATGGAGTTACTAAGGAAGCAAGTTCGGCTTGTTTGAGAAGTAAGAAGACCAAAGAAGTTGGTGAGTCCCAAGGAAGTGTAAAGGTAGTATAAAGTGGTGGACGTGAAAGCTAGAAACTGGAAAGAATAATGTAGGGTCTTGTAAGCTAACAGTAAGCAATTGGGAAAAAAATTAAGTTCTATGGTAAGCCATTATTAACCTCCTGAATCAATTCTGACTCATAGTAGGGGTTCAGAGGCTGTAAATATTTGTGGGAGCAGATAACCATGACTTGTTCCCTTGGAACAGCTAGTGAATTTGCAGTCAGCTGTCCAACACTTAACCAATAGCACCACCAGCGCTCATTTGGCAAGCCTTTGGAGGCTCTACATTAGGGAAGTGATGTGATCTTTTGACCTTTCAAAGGCTACTCTCATGGTTGTATGAAGACTAAATGAAAGGGACCATGAAAGAAAACAAGTCAGGGGAGAGGTGATCATGATATGGTGTAGGGAAGAGATGTTAAGGCAGATCCTGAAGGTAGGACAATAGGGTTAGCTGAACAATTGGATGTGGTCTGAAAGAGTCAATATTGATTCAATTTTGCCAGTGAATTTGGTTTTGTCTTTTGTTGTGGGGGAGTTTGCTGGGATTTTTTTGTTTTTGTTTTTGTTTTTTTATAATTTTAAAAAATCATTTTATTGGAAGCTCATATACCTCTAATCACAATCCATACATCCATCTATTGTATGCCAAGCACATTTGTACATTTGTTGCCATCATCATTCGCAAAACATTTTCTTTCTGCTAAAGTCCTTGGTATTAGCTTCTCCTTTTTCCACTCCCTCCCCCATCCCCTTTTCCTTATGAACCTTTGATAATTTATAAATTATAATTATTTTGTCATATCGAACACTGTCCAATGTCTCCCTTTGCCTTCTTCCCTGTTGTCCATACCCCAGGGAGGAGGTTATATGTAGATCCTTATCATAGGTTCCCCTTTTCTGCCCCACCTTCTCTCCACCCTTCTGGTATCACAACCCTCCCTACTACTCCTAAAGGAATCATCTGTCCTGGATTCCCCATGTTTCCGGTTCCTTTCTGTAGTAGTGGACATCCTCTGGTCTAACCAGATTTGTAAAGTAGAATTTAGATCATGATAGTGGGAGGGAGGAAACATTTAAGAACTAGAGGAAAGTTGCATATTCCATTGTTGCTATACTGTACCCTGACTGGGTCATCTCCTCACGGCCTTTCTGTAAGGGACTGTCGCTTCCCCTGCAGATGGAATTTGAGTCACCAATCTGTTCTCCCCCTCATTTGTAATGATATAATTTTTAGTTCTTTGATACCTGATCCCTGACACCTGATCCTTTCAATGCCTCATGGTCACATGGGCTGGTGTGCTTCTTCCATGTGGGCTTTGTTGCTTCTGAGATAGATGGCCTCTTGTTTACCTTCAAGCCTTTAAGACTCCAGATGCTATATCTTTTGATAGCCCAGCACCATCAGCGTTCTTCACCAGAACTGTTTACGCACACTTTTGTCTTCAGCGATCATATCAGGAAGGTGGGCATGCAATGATATGATTTTTGTTCTTTGATGTCTGCTTACTGATTCCATCGACACCTCATGGTAACACAGGGTGGTGTGCTTCTTCCTTGTGGGCTTTGTTGCTTCTGAACTATATGGCCACTTGTTTACTTTCAAGCCTTTAAGATCCCAGACATTATATCTTTGATAGCCAGGCACCATCAGTTTACTTCACCACTTTTGCTTATGCACACATTTGTCTTTAGTGACTGTATAAGGAAGGTAAGCATCAAGGAATGCCAATTTAATAGAACAAAGTGTTCTTGCTTTGAGGAACTACTTGAGTGGAGGTCCAATGTCCATCTACTGCCTTAATTCTAACCCTATAAGTATATACACATAGTTCTATTTCCCCATCATCACATATAAATTTATTTACCTATGTCCATGCCTATATTTAGACATCTGTATATGCCCTTTGTCTCCCAGTTCTTTCCTCTATTTCCTTTTTTTTGGGGGGGGGGGCATCACTGCTCTCCGGTGGTGGGAGTAGGAGGCCCAGCCCCGCTGCAGTCCCGCTCATAACCACCACGCCACCGGGGCTCAGCCCCCTCTATTTCCTTTTACTTTCCTCTTGTCCCACTGTCATCCTCATCTTTCATTTGGGTTTCAGTAATTTCTCTCTGTTGGTTCCCCGCGCCCCCCATGATGATGTTGCAATTGACCGTGATAAGAAAACAGGGGAGGAACAACTTTCCCAGCGAAAAGTAAGAATTTGGTTTGGGCCACAGAAAGCTTATGATGTCTCTTAGGCTTCTAAGAGGATATGTAGATGAAGCAGTTGATATAGATGAGTGTGGCATGATGACAGAACTGGAGACATCCTTTGATTAGTCAGATGCTGTGTAAAGCCACAGGACTAGGTAAGATCACCGAGGGAGGCTGCATTGCTGAGAGCCAAGGACTCAGCCTTGAACATCTGTCATAAGACTCCAGTTTGGGTCTCTGTATTCAAAGGCAAACAGGATAGTTTATGATAGCAAACTACCAAGGAAGCCCGTCCGTTTTGAAACTTCAACTTATCTTTCACTGTCTTTCAGCAAGCAGTGTGAGGTCATCTTGGTGAGAAACTCTCATCTCACAACAACTTCCAGGACTTGTCAGCATTATATCAGATACTAGAGTGCCTCATCACCTTGACTCCCCAGATTACAATAGTCTCTCCCTGTTTCTGAGCTCAGTCTTCACTGTTATCTGTAACTTTGTAGAAATTCCTCCCAGCATTGCCACTGGTGTGCAGAGCAGGGCAATCTTCTCTGTTTCCTTCCACTTACAGTAGCTGTGTGAGTCTTGACATTATCCTCTTTTCTTTCTAGCTTATCATTCCCACATTCCACTCAATTGCAATTTTCTCAAGGGCAAGGTAAACATCTATCTATAGCTACAAAGAGCCCTGGTGGCAAAATGTGTAAGCACATGCTTGCTAAAAGAAAGATCAGAGGTTAAAGCCCACCCACAGCTCTGTGGTAGAAAAGACCTGATGATCTGTTTCTGAAAGGTTACAGCCTAAGGAATACTAAGATTCCACTCAACCATATAGTTCCACTTGGTCATTATGAGTCAGACACAGCTCCACAGCACACAACAATAATATATACCTGTAACCTTTATACCACACTGCATTGAATAAATCTGCTGTAGAAGACCTCTTTAAAGTGTTGAAAACCAGATGTTACTTTGAGGACTAAGGTGTACCTGTAGTATTTCAATCACCTCAAATGCATGATGGCTTGTGTGCTGTTGTGATGCTGAAACTATGTATACCACTGGTATTTCAAATACCAACAGGGTCACCCAAGATGAACAGATTTCATCAGAACATCCAGACTAAGAATAAGCTATGAAAAGGTAGGCTATCTACTTCAGAGGAAGTTACCACTAAAAACCTATGAACTGCATCAAAAGATGTGTGTATCCTGCCCTTGAAGAATTGTAAGATCAAAATATTGTCAGTTACTGGACAGAAGCAGAATATACCAGAGATAGTGCCAGGAGATGAGCTCCTCAGGTTGGAAGGCATTCAGAATACAACTGAAGAGGAGCTGCTTTTCAAAGTGGAGTGGACCGGAATGACAGAGTAAAGCCTTCAGGACCTTCATCTGCTGAGGGAGCATGCAAATATCAAATAATAATCTGAACTTAGAAGGTATGAAGTATGAATCTAGGAACATTGGAAGCCATTAAAATGAAATGGAATGCATAGATTAATATTCTTGGCACTAGTATATATGAAATCGACTGGTATTGGCCATTTTAACTAAAAAGTCACATGGTTTGCTACACCAGCAATGATACATGAGGGATGGTATTGTATTCACCAACCAAAAGGACATTTCAATATTGATCTTGAAGTATAATATCTGTGATAGGAAAATAATGATCTGCAAACAAGGAAATTCAATCAATGCAATTATTGTTCACATTTATGCACTCAACACTAAAGTTAGTGATGAAGAAACTGAAGAATTCTACCAATATGTTCAGTCTGAAATTGATCAAACATGCAATCAAGATGCTTTGATAACTGTTGGAGATCGGAATGCAAAAGTTAAAAACAAAGAGGAAGAAACAGTAGTTGGGTAAGATGGTCTTGGTGATAGAAATTAAGCTGGAGGTCATAAGATAGAATTTTGCAAGACCAACAACTTGTTGCTAGCAAATATACTTTTCCAAAGACCATAAAAAATGACTATACACATGGACTTCTCCAGGTGAAATATACAGAAAACAAATTGACTACATCTGGAGGAAAAGACAGTGGAGAAAGATCATATCAGCAGCTAAAACCAGGCCAGTGGCTACCTGTAGAACAAGACACCCATTGTTCATATGTAAGTTCAGAACGATTTTACGGACAAAATATTGAATGATGCTTATTGCTATTGTTATGTGCCATAAAATCTATCCCAACCCATAGAGACTTCATGCACAACACCCTACATGGTCCTGAATCATCCTCACTATTGTTCTTGTGTTGGGCCATTGTGGCAGGCACTGTGTGTATCAATCTATTTCTTTGGGGGCCTTTTGCTGTTTTACTGCCCCTTTACCAAACACAGGGTCCTTTTCCAGGGACTGATCTCTCCTGACAACACGTACAAAGTATGTAAGACCAAGTTTTGCTGTCCTTGCCTCTAAGGAGCACTCTTGCCTTACTGAATGATGCAGAAAGCATCAAAAGAAGATGGAAAGAATACACAAACTCTCTATACCAAAAATTACTAATAAAATAAAATTACTAGTCAATGTTCCGCCATTTCAAGAAGCATATGAGGAAGAACCAATGGGACTGAAGGAAAATGTTCAAACTGCAGTGAAAGATTAGCCTAAAACAAGACTCGGGGGATTGGATGAAGAATACCAAATGAAATGTTTCAATAAGCTGATGAAGCAGTCACATCCCTATGCCAGGAAATTTGGAAGACAGCTACTTGGCCAATGGGAGAGATTCTTATTTGTACCCATTCCAAAGAAAGGTGACCCAACAGCCTGCTCAAATGATAGAACAATATCATTGATACCACATGCAAGTAAAATTTTGCTACGGATCATCCAACAATGATTGCAGCAGTGTATTGACAAGGAGCTCTCAAAGGTTCAGGTCAGATGCAGAGGAGAATGTGGAACAAAGGATCATTGCAGGCAGATGGATCTTGACTGAAAGTGAGAATACCAAAAAAAATTTTTACTTATGTTTCTTTGACTATGCCAAAGCATCCGACAGTGCAGATCATAACAAACTATGGATAATCTCTTTTTATATATATAATCTTGAGAACAATGGGAATTCCAGAACATTTCATCGTAGTCATGAGGAACCTGTATATGGACCAAGAGGCAGTCATTCAAACAGAACAAGAAATTACTGATGGTTTAAAATCAGGACAGATGTGCATCAGGGTTGGAAGAGACAATTCAAGCATGTAGCTCTCATCATATATATTCAATCTATATGCTGAGCAGATCACCACAGACCCTGGGTTAGATGAAGCAGAATGCAGTATCAGGCCTGGAGGAAGACTTATCCATTGATGATGACACCACCCTGCTTGCTGAAAATGAAAAGGACTTAAGCGCCTATTGATGAAGCCCAAGGATAGCAGCCATCATCACTATGGATTAGAACTCACTGTAAAGAAAGCAAAAATCCTCACAATGGGACCAATAGCTCACATTATGGTAAATGGAGACGAGGTTGAGATTTATCAAGGATTTCATCTTGCTTGGATCCTCAATCAATGCTCATGGGAGCAGCAGTTAAAAGCTCAGACAATGCCTTGCATTGGATAAATCTGCTGCCCCAGACCATTTTACAGTGTCAAAAAGCAAAGATGTGACTTTGAAGAGTAAAGTGTGACGGCTCCAATCCATGATATTGGCAATTTTCAAATGCCTCATATGCATGTTGGACACTCAATAAGGAAGACTAAAGGAGAATCGATGCATTTGAACTATGATACTGGCAAAGAATATTGGAAGTACCACGGATTGCTAAAAGGGCAAACAGATCCGTCTTGGAAGAAGGGGGGTCAGAATGCTTCCTAGAGACAAGGTGGTGAGATTTGTCTCACGTACTTTGGCCTTGCGGTCACCAGAAACCAGTCCCTGGAGAAGGACGTCATGAGTGGTAGAGAGGCAGAGAAAAGGAGGAAGGACCTCAGTGAGAAGGAATGACACTGTAGTCACATGGATGGGCTCACACAGAAGGACAGTTATGAAGAAATCCCAGGGCCAGCCGGTGTTTTGTTCTGCTGTACACAGGGTGGCCATGATTCAGAACCAACTGGACAGCACATAACAACTATTTCATTTGTATAGTTGTTGTTGATAGAGTGTACAAGGAAACATGAATCACGTCAATGGTTTCTGCACGTTCATTTTTGTGACATTGGTTATACCCTTTGAGGAAGGTGACCATTCTCACTCTTCTTTTCTGAATTGTCCCTCCCCATGTAACATAAAGTCACTGCCTCACACTGTTCCCTAGCTAATCTTTCCAGTTGTTTATCAATTTGTTCCCACACAGATAGTGCTTAAAGAGCATACTGCCCAAAGGGGACTTTTTAAAAAAAAAAAAAACTAGTTAAACTACTGTATTTGGTTCTAAGAAGTCTTCAGGAGACAGTTTTGGTTTAAAATTTGAAGATCTTCTTAGGACAATAGTTTCAGAAATGCATCTAACCTTCATGGTGCCAGGGAATCTAGAGTCCATGAGAATTTTACATTCTAGAATTTCTGGTAGTCTTATTTCAGGGGAGGTTGTTTGTTGTTTGTTTGTTTGTTTGTGGAACCTCCACACTGTTTTATCCCTTTTGAACAGGATTCTTCTACAGAATGTTTTTTATCAAAATATTCATTATGGATACCCAGACACCCTGCAGTTCCCTGATCTCCTGCTAAAGAAGTCCGTTCTCCATGGAAACAATTAGCCACACGTTTTAGATTCTCCTCCTATTCCTGACTCTTCATCTGCTCTTGCTACAAGCAAGCAGACACCACTTTTTCTGCCTTAGATGGCTAGTTGCAAGCTTTTAACATCCCAGCCACTATACCTCAAACTAGGAAGTAAAAAAACTCATTAAACATGGACTGAGGCCAATTAACCGGGGTGTCCCATGACTCTAAGACTCCAAACCAAGAAACCAGAGTCCGTGAGGTTTGGGATTACAAGCAGCCTCAGAAGCGATTTTGTTGTTGCTGTTTTTTTTTTCTTGTAAGTCTATCTATCACACAAATTGGACTTTTTACAGGTGTGTAACTTACCAGCAGCGATTACAAAAATCAAGCATGTACCTCTACCTTTAATCCTTCACTGTACACACACCCCTTTACTCCTTCCTCCCCACCTTGAGAACCACAAATAAGCTTTGTTCTTTATGCATTTGACTTTTATTACCTTTCTAAATAAGTGAAGTCGTAAATTATTTGTCCTTTTGTAATCGACTTATTTTACTCAGCACAATCTCTCCCACCTCCACGCATACTATTACATGTATCAAGACTTCATTTCTCTTACTGGATAGTCCAGTGTGTGTCTGTGTGTATACCATTTTGTTTATCCATCCACTTCTTGATGGGCATTTAGACTCTTTCTGCTTGTTGGCTATGGTAAATGTGCTGCAATGACTAGATGGTTTGCAAGCCTTGGTGATGGTCTCTGCTTTTAAGTCACTTGAGTAAATGCATAGGAGTGGAATTGTTGGGTCATACGACAGTCCCATTTTTAGTGTTCTGGCATCTTCCACACTGTTTTCCAGAGCAGCAGTGCCTTCTTGCTTTTTCACCAATAGAGGACTGTCCCCCACAGCCACATCACCATGTGTCACTGTCTCTGTGTCCTTTATCTTCCAAACAGAAAACCAAACTCACGGATATCAAGTCAAGGCCGACTCATAATGTAGAAGAGCTCCTTAGAGTGTCTGAGTCTTTCAGGAGCAGAAAACCTCATCTTCCTCCCTCAAAATAGTGTGATGGGTTCAAACTGCTGGCCTGGTGGTTAGGGGCCCAATGTATAGCCCACCCAGGGCTCCATGTGTGTTATCTTAGCCACCCTACCCAACCCTTATCAAACCAAACCAAACCAAAAGCCCTACCCTAAAGTTCCTCACAAGCCTCCATTGCTGTTAGATGTCACTGAGCTGGCTCCGGTCCATAGCAACCTTGTGTATAGCAGAAGGACACGCTGCAGCGCCCTGCACCTCACCATCGTTCCTCTGCCTGAGCTCATCCGCTGAGCTGATGCACCCGCTGTGCCAATCCATCTCACTGAGGCCTGTGTTAGTCCGGGTAGACTAGAGAGACAAAATTCATAAACACATCTATGTATAGAAGGGAGAGGTTTCTATACAAGAGCAATTGAGCATTGAGAAAAACATCCCAACCCAGTCCAGTCCAAGGTCATAAGTCCCATATTAGCCTATGTGTCCGATACCAATCTATAAAATCCTCTTCAGGCTCATGAAACACAGGCAAGAATGCTGAATGCAGGATGATCCCAGACCAGTGGGGAGAAAGTCTTTGGATCCAAAGGCATAGTAAGCATCTCCACGCTGGCAGGGGCCTCTGTATGACTTCTCAGAACACAGGGTTGCATCAGGGTGGGTCCACGTGGCTTCTCCTCAGGGATGTCTTGCAGGAAATGAGTCTGGTCAGTCGAGTGTCTCCAACGGAGTGAGCTGAGAGAGACAGTGTCTCCGCCTCCAAGAAGGAATTACCACATTTCCCAGAATTCTCCGGAGAAGGCCACACCCAGACAGAAATCTCATTGGTTGTCTCCAGAATGACAAGCTAGATTTCACCCCTACATTCTTAATCCTCAAATTGACACCAGATTAAGTGACTGCCACAAAGGTCTTCCTCGTTTCTGTAGTCATTTCAACTCTTAGTGACCAAAAATAGGGGTTCCGTGGTTGTAAATACTTACTGAAGCGGTTAGCTTCATCTTTCTCTATCAGAGCAGATGGTGGTTTTGAACTCCAGACCCTGTAGGTAACAGTTCAATACTTACCAGATAGCCCCACCATAGCTCCCTAAAAGTCAAACCCACTGCCGTTGGTTCAACTCTGAATCATAGTGCCCCTCTAAAAGACAACAGAATTGCCCATACGGTTTCAAGATTGTAAATCTTTAAGAGATCAGATCGTTTCATCTTTCTCTGGAGCAAAGTGGCCAAATGCAGTCCTGGAAGTTGTTAGCCCAAAACCGGAGGCACCACCAAGGTCTCTTGGTCAGCATCTTAGTGGCAGTGAAATTATATCTTTTGGGGATTTTGATTTGCAATTTTTCTGGCAGCTAAGCATCTGAAACTGAGTATCTTTTCATGTGTTTGGTGGACATTGCAAAGTCCTCTTTGGTGAAAAGCCTATTAATACCCTTTGTTGATTTTATGATTGAGTTACCACATACACGCAAGTGTAAGCTGAATTTTTCAGCACATTTTATGCAGTTTTTATAGTAAAATTAGGTGCCTCGGCAGATATTTAGGTTAACTTATACTCGAGTATATACAATATTTGTCTTTTTGTTGCTGTCAAAGGTTTACATGTATTTTTGGTTATTAGATTCTTGTCAGATCTATTATTTTCGAAACTATTCTCCCAGTCAGTAGTTTATCTTTTCAATCTTTGGGGGTACATTTTGATGGACAAAAGTTTTAACTTGTAAGAAGTCTCATTTATTTATACTGTCTTTTGCTGTTTTCACTTTTGTTATTTTATTGGCATTGTTGAGAACTAGTTTGGCCTCTGCTATCTCTTTGAAGGATTTTATGGTTTTACTGGGTATATTTAAAGTTTTAATCCATTTCTAATTTGTTTTTCTTTGTGGTACGGAGCATGAATAATGTTTCATCTTTTCTACACATAGGAATCCTATTTTCCCAGCACCATATTTAAGAAACTCTTCAGCTGAGCCCCGGTGGCATAAGTGGTTGAGTGCAGGAATGTGGCCCATGGGCTTGGCGGTTCAACAGCGGCTCTCAGGAGCAGCACTGGGTAGTGCCCACGAGCACCAGGAGCAGTGATGCCAAAGAAAAAAAAGAAAAGAATGAAACTCTTCTTTAACCCACTGTATAGGTTTATCCTTATCAAAAATCAGTTGACCATCATTGTTTAAAGAGATGGAAAAACTAATCACCAACTTTATATGGAAAGAAAAGAGACCCTAGATAAAACATTGCTATAAAAAGAGACTTCATACTTATTAATTCAAGCATTGCTGTGGCAGTCAAAACAGCCTGGTTACTAATACAACAGACACATTGACCAGTGTGACAGAATTGAGAGTCCAGAAGTAAAACCATCCACCTATGAACACCTGACCTTTGATAAAGGGCTGAAACACATTAAAGGGTGAAACAGATGGTCTCTCTAACAGATGGTCACAGGAGTGCTCACACTTTTTCATCATGATAGCTATTTATAAAATGATCAAGTCAAAATGATTTACCAACTACAAAAATGCAAAGCATATATTTTATTACATTTATTCATAAATTGCATTAATAATTCTTTATATGTACAATGAATGTTTATATGCCTTGCATAACCTTATGAGTCCATATTACACAACACAATTAACAATGTACATTTTTTGTCATTACCCGAGTTTACCCTGATGACTTGCCCTGAATGGAATGAACCAGGGATGCATAGTCCAGACAGTAGCTGCTGACAGCCAGCCTCAAGCACACTTCCAAATGATCATCAGACATGGTGGAACGGTACTTGGACTTAATGATTTTTATGTGGGAAAACACTGATTCACATAAATAAGTAGAGAATAATGCAGTCAAGGAGGTAGCTCATGTTTGGGTACTTACCCTCTGTAAGTTCCAGAGCTGTTCATGCGCTCTGAACTTCAGCTGAATGTTGGCTTGTAGTGTCACATTCTCATCGTCCAGTCCAGAAGACTTCAGGTGAAACAGTGTTTCAATTTTTGATACAAGTGAATCAACATCAGCATCTTCCGGAAAAGTATAGCACATGAATGTAGCAACTGGCTCAAGCAAAGAAAAGCCTTAAAAGCGTTTGACTTAGCCTGTTGGTTTTGCTGCACTTAGTGCAGTTGTTGGCACATGCATTTGACACCTCAGATTGCATCTGATTGTCTACATTGTATATCAATTAAGTGATAGGTTTGATAATAAGCTTACATCTTTTTTAATAATTTTATTGGGGCTCTTACAGCTATTATAACATTCAGTACATCATCTGTATCAAGCACATTTGCACACATGTTGCAACATTCATTTCCAGACATTTTCCACTTGAGCCCTTAGTATAAGCCCTCTTTAAAAAAAAAAAAAAGCTCCTCTTACCCCTTCTCCCTTTTTTTAAATGAATCATTTTATTGGGTACTCATACACCTCCCCACAATCCATACATACATCAATTGTATGCAGGCCTCATTTGCACACTTGTTGCCATCATCACTCTCAAAACATCCTCCCTCCACTTAGGCCCCAGCTCCACCTCCACATATTTCCCTTCCTCCATCCGCCCCCCCCCCCATGAACCTTTAATAATTTACAAATTGCTATTTCATATCGTACACTGTCCAATGTGTCCCTTCACTCATTTCCCTGCTGGTCACGCCCCAGAGAGGATGTTATATATAGATTCCTGAAATTGGTTCCCCCTTTCTACTCCACCATCCCTCCACCTTCTCAGTATCACCACCCTCATCACTTGTCCTGTGAGAATATCTATCCTAAGTTCCCCATGTTTCCAACTCCAGTGTACATCCCCTGTTCTAGCCGGACTTGTCTGGTAGAACCGGGAGCATGATAGTGGATGAGAGGAAGCATTTGAGAATTAGAGGAAAGATGTATATATCATTGTTACTACACTGTACTTTAACTGGCTCATCTCCTCCCTGCAACCCCTCTGTAAGAGGATGTCGCTTCACCTATTGATGGGCTTTGGGTCACCAATCTGTACTCCCCCCTATTTATAATGATATAATTTTGGTTCTTACATAGGTGCATATATTTATATGTGACAATGGGGGAAATAGATCAATGAACTTATACATATAGACTTAGTAATAGAACAACAAATGGGTATTGGACCCCCACTCAAGTACTTTCTAAATGCAAGAACACTTTGTTCTATTAAATTGGCATTCTATGATGCTCACCTTCCCTACCTGATCACTGAAGACAAATGTGTGCATAAGCAGTGGTGGTGAAGAAAGTTGATGGAACCCGGCTATCAAAAGATGTAGTGTCTGGGATCTTAAAGGCTTGAGTAAACAAGCGGCCATCCAGCTCAGAAGCAACAAAGCCCACATGGAAGAAGCACACCAGCCTGTGTGACTATGAGGTATTGAAAGAATCTGGTGTTAGGCTTCTATTTTTTTAATGCCATGTGATCTACCCACACTACATTGTGATGGACTAGTTAATTGCAATCACATATTGAGCACCCCTGCTCTAACAAATGCCGTAAGTGCCATCAAACTGGTTCCAACTCAGAGAGACCCAACACAACAGAATGAAACACTGCTCAGTCCTAAATCATCCTCACAATTGTTTCTAAGCTTGAGTTCATTGTTTTAGTCACTGTACGGGTGCGTCTTGTCAAGGACCTTCTTTGTCACTCTCACTCTGTTCTACCAAGCATGATGTTCTTCTCCAGGCACTGGTCCACTCTTGTAGACTTGTTTTAGTTTTCTTCAGCTTTAAGGTGAATTTACATATGAGCAATTGGTGGTGGGTTCTGCAGTTGGTCCCTGCCTTATTTTAGCTACTGAGATAGTTGAGGTTTATTGTGCCAACCTGCTCAATAAACACATGTGAGATCAATCAAAGGGCAGAAAGATCAATGGCTTGGTAAACTTCACCTTTCTAGTTTCGGACCAGAATGCAGCTGTCTTAGCCAGCTCCCTGCTTCAACTAGCAAGGCTCACTTCCTGCAAGATATCCCTGAGGAGACGCCACATGGACCTACCCCAATGCAGCCCTGGGTGCTGAAGCCACTGTGTGAAGACCCCTGCCAGGGCTAAGATGCTTTCATGTTCACTGGTTCAGCTTTCCTTCTGCAGTCAGCATCATGGCGTGTGTTTTGTGAGATTGAGGAGGACTTTGTAGATTGGTGTCAGACAGATGGGCTAATGTTGGACTTATGGGCTTTGACATCACTGAGTTGGGATATTTTCTTCATGTACACTCGCCCTCATATAAAACTCCCTTTTATTCATATAAGCTCCTTTGTATTTGTTTCCCAAGTTTACCCAGACTGACACAGCAACTGATATTGAGCTTCTCTGTAGGCTCTTCTCACAGATAGTCAATTTCATTTCTGTGTATTCCATCTAGAAAAGTCCACATGAATATTCACTGTCTTATTTTAAAAAGGTATTTGCAATGAGGAAGTCATTGGTTTCGCAAAATTCTATCATGTGATCTTCCAGTTTCATTTCTATCACCAAGATCATATTTTCCAATTATTGTACCTTCCTCTTTGCTTCCAACTTTTGCATTCTAATCTCAAATAATGAACAATGTATCTTGATTGCATGTTTGATCAATTTCTGACTGAAGATGTTGGTAGAGTTATTTAATCTCTGGAAGACTAGCCTTAGTGGTTGGTGTGTAAATTTGAGTGTTGTGTTGAACTGGATTTTCTTGTTTGTGGATAGATATTATTCTACTTCAAGTTACATCCTGAAGTGCATTTCTTTTTACAATAACACAATACCATTCCTCTTGAATCTTTCATTCCCAGCAGAGCAAACCATATGATTTTCTGGTTCAAAATGCCCAATACCAGTCTGTTACAGCTCACTGACACCTGGACTATCAATCTTTATGCATTTCATTTAATTTTGAACAATTCCAATTTTCATACATGCATACTTTATACATTTCAAGCTCTGATTATTAATCGATGTTTGCAACTGTTTCTTCTTATTTTGAGTCCTGTCCCTTTAGAAAATGAAGGTCCCAAAGACTTTACTCCCACAGGGTTTATTCCCACAGACTCTGCTTTGAGAAGGCAACTCCTCTTCAGTCAGATTTTGAGTGCCTTTTGACTTAACTTCTGGCACAACCTCTGAGAGTGTTTGCTTGAGGTTTTCAGTACAATGTTTCAATTCTATTCATAAGATTTTGGGTTAATTTCTCAGAAGCAGGTAACCTCTTCCTCCTTCAGAGTCTGTTCTTAATCTGGAAACTCTGCTGAAACCGATTCATTTTGGATGACCTGATGGTATTTGAAATACCAGTTTGTAGCTTCCAGCAACAAACAAACCATCATAGTACACCAAGCTCACAGCCATGAGAAAGATGCAGATCAAGACAGCAATGCCACAGCATCTTACCTCAGCATTAATAGCAAAGTTCAAAAAAAAACAGAAGTCCTGGCAGGGGTATGGAGAGTGGAACTCTCATATACTGCTGCTAAGGTTGCTGCAACCATTATGTGTCTTAAAAAGTTGGAGATAGGGCTGAGCCCTGGTGGCGTAGTGGTTGTGCAAGGACTGCAGCCCACTGGGACGGATGTTCAATTCCAGCAGTGGGGCTGGGCCTCCTACTCCCACCACTGGAGAGCAGTGATGCCCAAAAAACAAAAACAAAAAAACAAAAAAGTTGGAGATATAGACCATGTGATTCTGTAATTCCAATACTTTGTATATACCCTGAAAAGTAAAAGCTACCCCACAAAAAATATATATGTCTACACATGTTCATCACAGTTTTATTTACAATAGCAAAAAGATGGAAACTAAGTGATCATCAATAGATGAGTGGGTAACAAACTATGGTGCATATTCGCAATGAAAAACTACACAATGTTAAAGATTAACAATCTGTGAAGTACCTCAAAGCATGGATGAATCTGGAGAACACTATGCTGAATGAAATAAGTCAAAGCACAGAAGGATCAACATTGTATGAAATGACTATTATAAAAATTCAAGATCATTAGATCCAAAAGTTAGGTGACTGCTAAGTATTTTCTCTCTGCCTTTTCTTGGGGATCAAAATATTGGTTATTGGCTTAAAATGTAATTACTTAGTCAAAATAAAGCTTTTGTAACAGTTGATGGAAAGATATACTCATTACACAGCTTGACTTTATTGTTTCTATTTGTTTAATAAAAATAAACATTTCTTTAATTCAAGAAAGGTTTTCACACTGAAATAAATGTTCTTTGATGGCTAGTGTGTTAGTCCAGGTAGACTAGAGAAACAAACTCATAAGCATGCATATGTATATAAGTGAAAGGTATATATACAAGAGGAATGGAACGTTGAGAAAATATCTCAACCCAGTCCAGTCCAAGCCCACAAGTCTGATATTAGCTCATATTATCCAATACCAGTCTATAAAGTCTTCTTCAGATTCACTAGACACATACAATGACGTCAAATGCAGAATAATCACAGGCCAGTGGGTAGAATGTCTTTAAATCCAGTGGCGTTGTAAGAATCCCAGTGATAGAAGGGGTCCCTACATGGCTTTTCCAGCTTCAGAGGTCTGGTTCTATCAAGGTAGGTCCATGTGGTTCTCCTCCGGGATGTCTCACAGGACATCAGCCCTATGTCTTGTCAGTAGAGCATCACCAAGGGACCGAGTAGTGAGTCTCTCACCTCCAAGAGGGAACTATAGTCATATTTCCTAGAATTCTCAGGAGAAAGCCATGCCCACACAGAGATCTCATTAGCTCTCTCCAGATTGACAGACTAGACACCACCCCTAAACTCTTAATCCTCAACTTGACACCAGATAAGGTGACTGCCACAGTTACCAAGATGGGAGATCAAGGGAGGGTAAATTACTGGTGAGTGGAAAGTCTCGTGTTAATTTGGGCAAAGAGGAAGACAATACAGTAAGAGGGAGGTCAGCAAACACTGAAGGAGGCAGAAGAAGACATGAAGATGAGTGCAAGAATTAAAGGCAATAGAGGTAAATATTGTTGTATCCACAATCCTGCAGTCATGGGAATAGAGGCAAGGATAGACAAAGAGGCTGAATGGATGTGGGAAGGAGAGTGGAAGTATCACCACAAACATACATATATAAATTTCACAGAGGGTATTTGTACAAGTATACTTACTTTGGCTGAAAATACAGACATCGGTGTGGGATAGCATATGGAAGAGAAAGCTATGAAAACTTCTCAGACTTAACCAAGCACCTTGAAAGAATGAGTCACTGAGTCTAGAGAAGCAGAATCCTACTCTTTGGGGACATCAGGGTCAATCAGCATAACCCAAGTTTTATGTCCTACTTTGGTGAGTAGTGACTGGGATCTTAAAAGCTCCTGCACAACCAACTAAAATGCATCTCTTGGTCTCTCGCCATCCAGAGGAGAGAAGAGTGACGACAATCAAAGAAACAATTAGTTCCATAAACTAAAGGACTGACAGTCATCAGTCTCCATAACCTTGAGACCAGAACAATTAGACATGGTTCAGCTACTGCTTGGCAAGGGATCACAATTGAAGGTCCCAGATAGATCTGGAGAAAGATGTGGAACAAATCTCAAAATCATAAAAAATGACCAGTCTTTCTGTTCAGACAGAGACTGGTGGAAACCCTTAGACTATGGTTCTTAGTTACCCTTTGGGTCTGGAAGTGAACTCATCCTTTGGCTCAGTTTTCAGCTATACAATACACTGGTTTATAAGGAGAATAACAAACCTGGAGAAGGACATGCACCATAGAATAATCAACCATTTGAGACAAAGTTCTGAAAGGTTAGGAAAGAAGCAGGAATAAAAACAGAAAACCCAGAAATAGTAGGAGAGAAAATATTTCACTGACGAAACTACAGTCAATGAGATGACCCCAAATGTGTATGAATTGTTGAATAAAGTGATCTGTTCTGTGAAACTTCACTCAATTCTCAATAAAGTTTTTTTAAAAATCAGTAGACCATAGATGTGTGACTTTACTTCTGAACTCCCGTCTATTTGACTTACCTCTATTATTATAGTGTACAAGTTTTTTTTTATTTCTGTTGCTGCATAGTAAATTTTAAAATAAGTAAGTATAGCTCCTTTGTTTTTCTCTTTCATTGATGCTTTAACTTTTCAGGGCCTCTTGTCATGCCATATAAAGCTGAGGATTGGTTTTTCATAAAGAAGGCTGTTTGTTGGAATTTTCGTGAGTATTGTGCTAAATCTAGAGATTGATTTGGTATTAATTTGATCTTAATATCTTAAATCTGCAAATCCATGAACATGTAACTCATTTCCACTTGTATAAATCTTCTCAGCAGTGTTTTATGGTAGGCCAAATGTCTTATTTTTAATAATCCCTAGGGTTCTAACTCCATCACTTACCTGTCAGTTTGTCCTATTGTAGTGGCTTACATACTGCTGTGATGCTGGAAACGATGCTACCTGTCTTTCCAACCCCAGCAGGGTCACTCAAGGTGAACAAGTTTCTGAGAGCTTCCAGACTAAGCATAAGAAATAGGCTTTCCACTTCAGAGGGATTAGCCACGAATGATGTTATGAATAGCAGCATAACATTTTCAGAGAGAGTGCTGGAAGATGACCCCCCCGGACTGGGAAGGCACTACATCATGCTTGGTGAAGTTGAGAGTCCGTGAAAAAGAGGAAAGGCCTTAACAAGATGGGTTGACCAATGGCTGCAACAACGGGCTCAAATGTAACAATGGTGAGGATGTGAGCAGTGTTCCTGTTCTGTTGTGCATAGTTGGCACCAACGTGATGGCACCTCACCAAAACAACAGTGCCATTGTTTTTTCTTACACTGGGCAAAAATTAACTAACCTGTGACTACTTCTCTTCTTTCGACATATATCATTCATTCCCCCGATCATCCAACAATCTCTCATTGAACCACAACTAGGGGCGATGCTATTAGCCTAATGGAGTCTCCTGTCCTGCCTACAAGTCTGTTAGCATGCATACCCAGTACTTACAACACTATGGAATCATGCCGCTATTGTTTGGTGAGATATGAATTGGTAGAGGGATATAAGGATGAGTCCTGGTGGCACAGTAGGTTACCCTCCCACCTTTCCCAAGGAGAAAGGCTTTATCATCAGTGAATTCTGTTTATTGTGATGTCTGTATTTGTGTAAGTATTTAAGTAGTAGGGGTCTGAAGTCCTATGGAACACAATGACTAAGTCACTTAGCTATTAACAGAAAGGTTATGGGTTCTAACCCGCCAAAGAAGCTAGTCCTTGAGACCTAGTTCCAAACTATTAATCGTTAAAAACCTTACGGAGCACAGTTCTAGTCTGAAACACATGGTAACTCCATTGGTTGGGTTCACCATAAGTTAGAGTCAGGTCCACAGTATTTTTGTTTTTCTATAGACATACATGTCTACTGAAAAAAAATCTGGGTCTATTAAAAATTTCTGGATGAGAACATTTTGAAGAATGTTAAGATTGTTCTGAATTCATTCAGGTTCTGGGGGGAAATATCAACAGAATTGGGTTTGGCTCATTTTAAAGGAGGGATTACCTTGATGCTTAGCAATAACACAAGATCACATTTCAATATCTGAGGCTTCTCAACTCCTCCGACCAAATAGAGAGAGAGAGGGAGGGAGGGAGAAAGAGAGAGAATATATGAGGGTGAGTTAAAAAGTATTGTGGGGAGGGAGGGGAAATATGAGGAGCTAATACCAAGGGCTTAAGTAGAAAGAACATATTTTGAGAATGATGATGGCAACAAATGCACAAATGTGTTTTGCATACAATAGATGTATGTGTTGATTGTGATAAGAGTTGTATGAGGCCCCAATAAAAATTCTTTTTTAAAATAGTATTGCTACTAGGGTTCCAATTCATAATATCTGGTTCGATTCCATTGGTGAGAAAAAGGTCAGGAAATTTGTGCTGAGGAATCATCTTTCTTCATGACAAGGCACCTGCTCGTTGTTGAAGGTTAGCAAGAGCCGTGCCATGGAGATTTCATTGGGAAACCTTACACCCTCCACCCACCAGCCCTGCTCTAACCCCTTCAGACATCTTTTCATGCCCTTCAGACGTCTTTTCATGCCCCAAACTCAAAGTACATTAAAGGGAACCTGATGCGAGTCGTGTCGTTGGAGGATGCTGAAGCTGCTGCTTGATGTGGTCTAAATCAGAGACTACAGAATTCTTTGGGAAAGGGTGAGAAAGATGGAAACACAGCATTCAGAATGGTATAGATCTAGATGGAGAATATGTCAAGAAACTTCGCACTTTGATATTTTTTGTTTAATAAAGGAAGTAGAATGTCAGGCACAGTTGTAGACAATGGGTTTCTCTCTTGGTAAGTCTTGTCACTTTGCAACACCCAGGAGCCTGCAGCACCTGAAGATCTCCATTTTTGGTGACATCGTATTGCCTTGTTCCTGCATGTGCCCACAGCAGGGGCCTTGATTTACAGGGATATACTTTGATCCTGTTGGCTGTTGGTTTTTGTTGGTGGGGGGCGGGGGTGTCACATAACCTATGCCTGCTGGTTTATCTGCCTTTCCAATACTTGTGAGATGATTGATTTGTGAAGCCATCAAGGGTTGACTTCAGTCATGCCGGTGATGTCAGATGTATTCGTTAAGCCATACCTCCAACCTCCCTCTTCACTATAGCAAACGCGACTTAATCCTCATGAACCCAATCAAAATCTCAATAATATCAGAAACGCTAGTCTCTCAAAAATGGCACTGAGATCCAGAAGCCAAAGGGAGGAAGGAGATGGCAAAGAAGAGGCTCGTGGCTGGTGGCATTAGTTGTCCAGGTGAACACAGATCACATCACAAACTTTGCAACAGAGTCTGTAAGTAAACCTTACTGTCTGGTGCCTGTTGGGCGGCAAGGTCAACTTCAGCTCCCCCACCAACTCCTCAAGAGGACCCTGTGTAGAGTTCCTTGGGGGCCCACATAGCAATGTAGAGGGACAGGAAGCTGTAAAAAGGAAAACTAGCACCTAGAGACAGTGTGAACCAGCAGGTCCGGTAGGACAGCCATGGACACTGGGTTTCCACAGAGTTTCAAGGTTCTGAACGGAAAGCAGGCATTCAGAGCAGGCAGCAAGTCGTTGAGCTCAGAGTCCTGGATGCCACTGTCAGAAAGATTGTCGCAGTACTTTTTAACTTACCCTCATCTCTCAGTGAGTCTTCAGGTGCTATCTGCTGGGCCAGCAGCAGGCCCTGGGGACAGGGTAGAGAGGTAAATACTCCGACTCCATCACAGTTCTACTGAATCAGAAACTCTGGGGGTGAGGCACAGTGATGTGTTTTTTTTAAAATCATTTTATTGGGGGCTCATACATCGTTTTTCACAATACATAAATAAGCATACTGTGTCAAACACCCTCACATGCCCACTTCTATTATTGTTCTCCAATCGTCGCCTTTTCGCTTAAGCCCCCAGTATCGACTTTTCCATCCCTTCCCCTCTTCCCCTGCTCTCTCTTCCCCACCAACTCTCAATACTTTATACATTGTTATTGTTCTGTCATATCTTACACTGCCCGACCTCTCCCCCAACCCACTCCTTTGATGCCCGTCCTTTAAATAGGAGCTTATGTGTATATCCTTGCAGTTGTTTTCATCTCTCTACCCCACCTTCTCTCTACCCTTCCAGCATCTCCAATCTAACCATTGGGCCGAAGGGGCTCATCCATCTTGGTTTCCCCATATCTCCAGCTCCCCTCTATACTAGTGTACCTTCTCCAGTCCATCTGGATTTCTAAGGTAGAGTTGGGATCATGATGGTTGGGGGGAGGAAGGCTTCAGAAACTAGAGGAAACTTATATGCATCATCACTGCCCAGCTGCACCCTGATTGGTCTGTCTCCTCCCCGTGACTCCCCAGTAAAGGGGTGATCAATTACCCACCAATGGGCCTTAGGTCCCCACCCTACTCTCCCCCTCATTCGTAATGTTCTTTGGTGCTCGATACCTGCTCCCTTCAGCCCTTCTTGATCACGCATGCTGGTGTGCTTCTTCCATGTGGGCTTTGCTGTTTCTGCGCTGAATGGCGACTCGATTATCTTCAAGTCTTTGAGACTCCAGACATTCAGTCATTTGGTAGCTGGGCACCATCTTTTCTTCTACTCTGTTTGCCTCTGTGGTGATGTGTGTTTTAATAAGCCCCAGCCTCCAGAGAATGCTGAAGCATGATCAGCTAACATAAGAACCACTGCCTTAGAGAAAACCAGTTAAGGGCTCCTTGAATAAATGCTACTTGAAAGAGAAAGAAGCCTGTCCTTCTGTAAAAAGAGCCAAGTTTTTAAAATTGCTGAGGACAGGGAAAATTTTGAGAGAATCCAAAGTAGAAAAATAGTTTAGTTTGGCTGATAGCCTGGCAGAACAGTGGCTGTGGAGAAATCAACACTCTACAAAGAGGAGTACAAACACAGGCTGGAGAGCTGCTGCCCACCTGCCAGGAACACGTGTAGACTAGAGTGAGCCCAGGCTTGGGAGGAGCCAAGCCCTCAGTATTCTCTGGAATATCATTCCTCAGGCCTTGATAAACAAACAAACAAACAAACAAACAGTTGCCCAAAGTCACTCATGGCAACTTCCTTTGTTTCAGAATAAAACTGTGCTTTGTGGACTTTTCAGCGGCTGCTTTTTCAAAAGTGGATTTCCAGGTCTTTTTTTCTGAGGCACTTCTGAGCAGAGGTGCACCTGCAGCCCTCTGGTTAGTTACTGAGGAGTACTTCACAGCACCCCCCCAGGGAATCCTGATCAGAGATACTCAAAGCCAATGGCCAAGTACAAAATGTTAGCCTCCAAGAGTCAGATTCTGTAGGATCAGGCATAAAGAGTCATAAAACTCGATGATTAGATTCTTGTACAAACTTAACTGTGTCTGCTTCTTTTCTTGGGACAACTGGAAAATTTGAACAGCCGATGTAACTCAAGTTTATGGCATGAATTAATATTCCTATCAGGCAACATTGGCCTATGGAATGGAGGGAGGGAGGGCAAGAAACAGAATGTAAACTTTTTTCCTCCCTCCAGCTGTCACCGGAGGGATGGGTGTCCAGAATCACTAATCTGCATTTCTTCTTCATGTGTCATTTGGATTCCAACTGAAAAGATAAATCGAGAATATTAGCCATAAAAATCAGGCAACACAAAACCCTTTCTGTCTTTCAATTCTAGAAAAGATTTTTCCCCCAATGAGGGTAAGATGCATCGATAGGTTAAAAACTTTAACATTTAACAATGCATACCAATAATAGCTATTCCCACCCCTATCTACCTTAGCTGTTTCAGACATACTTCATCAAGTTTGACATTTTCTTCCCCCTTGCTTATTAAGCCTAGACACAGCCTCAATACCCTTTACCAACAGATTGCTCTGGGAAGCTATGTAGCTAATGAAGGAGGGAGCCATGCACAAAACTAGGTCTGCCCAACTCCAAATTTTTATCTTGTTCCATGCAGCTTACCACCTACTAACTAGTGCACATTTATGGTTTTACTTCAAGTTTGGATCAATGAACAGGCCTTCTTATTTAGAAGTCAATCATTAATGAATTCAGCTGACACAACTCCCTTTCTTTTGATGTACAAAGTTGAAAATCTAATCCTAACAGCCAGAGTCTAGACTAAGAATGGCCTGCACACAGCCAACATGCTCCCCTTCTCCCTTCTCTTAAGGACAACAGACTTTTCCAATCGATTGTAGCACTCTTTTCTGTTGAGCCTAGACACAGCCTCAAAGTCTTTTTTAAAAATCATTTTATTGGGGGCTCATACAATTCTTATCACAATCCATTACTCAAAGTCTTGTAACACAGCACTCTAAAAAGTTACGGTTAATTGATCCGTGGGATGTTTTAGTGACTTGCTGGCCTGGATAATAGTGACCTCAAAAAACTGCTCTTCCTTAATGTACAGGTACCTTTTCTCAGCTGAAGCTGTGGCCTGACTCCTTTCATTTCATTTTTTCTAGGAAGTTTGCTAGGTTCTAATAATTAACCAGAAAATGTATGGTGCACAATGGGGACCAGAGGAAGGAAAACAGCCCTTGAAGAGGACGAGGTTCAATGGGATGGGAGAATGCATATATAATACATTTCTCTGCTTTCCAGAGACAAGTTCCAGAGGTTGGGATACACTTTTCTTCAAAGTCAACTGGAATTCACCAGGACATATCTGTATAGAATTTACCATAAGAACAGTAATAGTAGTTTCTGTATCTGTTCAGACTGTTTTGGCTGCAAATAATAAGAATCTTCCCCCAACCGAAGCTTAAAACGAAATAATTCATTGTCCTTTCATGTCAAAGAAAGCTAAATGCCAACAAGGTGGACAAGATTGGCAACTCCAATGAAGAACACTTTCTTAGGTCATTTCATGGTCCACAGTGATTGCTGAAATACACTGCAGCTGGACGAAGGAGGAGGAAAGACAAAGTTGTCTCAATTCCATTTGAAGAGTTGTGGCAGGTAGAATAATGATCCTCTCACAAATAACTTCTTCCTAAACTTCCCTTGGGTTATGAATTGAGCTGCTAATCACAAGGTCAGTGGGTTCAACCATCAGTCAGGTCAGTGGGAGAAAGATGAGGCTGTCTGCTCCCTTAATGATTTAAATCCTTGGAAACCCAAAGGGACAGTTCTACTCTATCGTATAAGGTCAATGTGATAACAGTGGGGTTTGTTCTGTTTTGTGGGGGGGGGGTTCCCCATAAGTAATTAGATTTCCCAGTTTGGGATAAGCATAGGACTACGAATGGCAAGGTCAGCCCTTCTTTGAGATAAAAAGGATTTCACAGGTAACTCTTCTCTTTTGGCAGTCATAGAAGTCTCTGTTCCTGCTTCTGAGATGATTCTCTTATATTGAGAGGAATGTAAAAAATGACCAATCCCCCCCCCAATGGTGTTTCAGATGTCCAATTTACATGGCCCCACACAATCATTGGGTGGGAGGCCGAAGACAAGTATTGAAGAGCCATTTAAGTCATTTCACTTTAACACACAAACCTCCGTGAAGGCTCAGGCAAAGCAAATCATCATCAATCTCATGAGTTTTTAAACCATCCTCCCCTTTAAAAAGAGAAACTCAGGATAAATAAAACACTATTGAAAAATAAAAACAGGCTGAGTCCTGGTGGCCTAGTGGTTGTGTGCAGGACTGCAGCCCACAGGGTTGACAGTTCAAATCCAGGAGCAAGACTGGGCTTCCTACTCCCACCAGGGCAGTGATGCCAAAGAAAGAAAAGAAAGAAAGAAAGAAAGAAAGAAAGAAAGAAAGAAAGAAAGAAAGAAAGAAAGAAAGAAAGAAAGAAAGAAAAAGAAAGAAAGTTGGAGGTCTTTCAATCCCAGACTTTAAATCTAATATATAGCCACAGTAATCAAAACAGCTTGCTACTGGTTACAGCAATAGACATGATGACCAATGGATTCGAATTGAGAACCAGAAATACAACCAAATTGGTTTCTGAGATACCTAATTTTTAAAAATAATTTTACTGGGGGCTCTTGCAGTTATTATAACATTCGGTACATCATCTGTATCAAGCACATTTGCACACATGTTGTCACATACATTTCTAAACATTTTCCACTTGAGCCCTTGGTATAAGCTCCTCTTTAAAAAAAAAACTCCTCTTTCCCCTCCCCCCCTTTTTTAAATGAATTATTTTATTGGGTACTCACACACCTCCCCTCACGATCCATACACACATCAATTGTATGCAGATCTCATTTGCACACTTGTTGCCATCATCACTCTCAAAACATTCTCCTTCCACTTAGGCCCCCAGTTCCACCTCCCCATTTTTCCCTTCCTCCCTCCCCACCATGAACCCTTTAATAATTTACAAATTGCTATTTCATATTGTACCCTGTCCAATGTGTCCCTTCACTCACTTTCCTGTTGGTCATGCCCCAGAGAGGAGATTATATGTAGATCCCTGAAATTAGTTCCCCCTTTCTACTCCACCATCCCTCCACCCTCCCAGTATCACCACTCCCATCACTCATCCTGAGGGAATATCTATCCTAAGTTCCCCATGTTTCCAACTCCAGTATACATCCCCTGTTCTGGTTGGACTTGTCTGGTAGAACCGGGAGCATGATAGTGGGTGTGAGGAAGCATTTGAGAACTAGAGGAAAGATGCATTTTTTGTTATTACTACACTGTACTTTAACTGGCTCATCTCCTCCCTGCGACCCTTCTGTAAGAGTATGTCGCTTCACCTATTCATGGGCTTTGGGTCACCAATTGTACTCCCCCCTATTTATAATGATATAATTTTAGTTCTTTGATGACTGACAGTGGATCCCTTTAACACCTCGTGGTCACGCAGGCTGGTGTGCTTCTTCCATGTGAGCTTTGTTGCTTCTGACCTGGATGGCCACTTGTTTACTCAAGCCTTTAAGACCCCAGACGCTCTATCTTTTCATAGCTGGGCATCATCAGCTTTCTTCACCACATTTGCTTATGCATACATTTGTCATCAGTGATCATATCAGGAAAGCAAGCATGCGATGTTATGGTTTTTAGTTCTTAAACCCTGATAACTGATCCCTTTAACACCTCGTGGTCATGCAGGCTGGTGTGCTTCTGCCATGTGAGATTTTTGCTTCTGAGCTGGATGGCAGCTTGTTTCCTCAAGCCTTTAAGACCCCAGATGCTACATCATTTGATAGCCGGGCATCATCAGTTTTCTTCACCACCATTGCTTATGCACACATTGAGACACCTAATTTTTGATAAAGGTCTAAAACATATTAAGTGCAGGAGGAAACAGCCTTTTCAATAAATGGTGCTGAAAAAATTGGATCTTTCCCTGCAAACACCCGCCCCTCCAAAAAAAACCCCACAAATTACGGCATGTGGAAAAACAAACTCAAGCTGGATTAAAGAACTAAATGCAAACCCCACAACTATAAAGATGATCAAAGGGGAGGGATAAAAAAAAGGGAGAGAGACTTAAGGGCTCTAGTACAAGGCATAAATACAGTGACAAACAATGAAAAATATTCACATTGTAGAATACAAAGTAAACGACTGAAACCTTCTAAAAATATGACACTTATGCACACCCATAGACTTCATCAAAAGAGTTCAAAGAGCCTGTGGTGTGGTATCAGATCATTTTTAAGTAGAAAGCAAATGTTTTGAAAATGATGATGGCAACATATGTACAAAGGTGCTTGGCACAATGGATGGATGAATGGATTATAATAGGAGCTGTAAGAGCCCCCTGAAAAGTGATTTTTTAAAAAATTGTTCAAAGAGAACCCACAGATTAGGCAAAATATTCACTAAAAAGTACATATATTAGATCAGAGGCTAATTTCAAAAATCTATTTAAAAGATTCTAACACCTTAATAAGAAAAATACAAATAACCCAGTTAAAAAATGGGCACAAGACAAAAATGGACAATTTACCAAAAATACATCCAGGAGCCAACAACCCAATGAAGAAATGTTTATGTTCATTATCAATAGGACAAATGCAGATTAAAAACAGCAATGATATACTACCTCACACTGATACTTTTAGAAAAATTAATTTTTAAAAGCACAATAAATAATCAATGCCGGAGAGAATGTAGATGGATTATAATACTTATACATCACTGATGGAACTATAGAAATATACAGTTATTGGAAATAGTATGCTTCCTTAAACAAATGCAAATGTAAATTATGTCTGTCTTTGTAATCCTTCTTTTGGTCCTCTACCCCAAAGAAACAAAAAACACTACAAAAACAGACATATGAACACCTATGTTTATTGCATCAGTTTTCATAATAGCAAAAAAGATGACAACAACCCAAAACTCTTGAGTATAGAGGAATGGATAAAGAAACTCTGGGACATTTACACCATGGAATATCATGCATCAGAAAAAAAAAAATGACGAAGCTCTCCAACACCCAAAGACATAGACAAAACTAGAAAACATTATACTTAGCAAGGTCAATCTTAGAGAGATAAATATTTAAAGGAAAAGTGTTTTTCATGTCTAAAAATAAGACTTTGAAGACTATGAGAAGGTCAAGGACTGGGGCAGGGACAGGAAGGAGAGAACAAAAAATTATGAAGAAGGGAGGAAGCATGAAAAGAAGAGAGAGTGAGCCTAACCACATTTATGTGTCTAACCACATTTATGTATCTAACCACATTTATGTGTCTAACCACATTTATGTGGCTGTGATTGTTAGGCTTATTGTGCAACCTGGCCAATAGGAACATATGGCATTAATCAGGTCGAAGTTTGATTCAAGAGCAAAGATATAAAGGCTCTGCAAAGCCCACCTCCTTCTCCTGCTCTCTGGTGATTAGACCAGTGTGCTGCTGTTTAAGTTGGTTCTCTGTCTCAACCAGTGTGCTACACCACCTGTGGGCCAGGCCAACCCACTGATTGTGTCAACAGAGCTTGAGGCTCCTCGGGGACCTTCTTTGCCAGCTGCTGGTGCGTACGTTTCTTAAACTTGAGGCCAGACGGTCCCGTCGCCTTCCATGACTTGCATTCCTTGCGTTCCATATGTCATCTGGAGTTCCATATCCTTGCTTCATTAAGTTCTGTTGCTGACCCACCCTGCTGTTTGCCGCCTGCGGGGCAGACTCTGCCTGCCTTGCTGAAGGGAGGACTCTGCTGTCTGTTTCCTTGATGTTGGACCCAGCAGCCCACGTGAGTTGAAGGACTTCCAATATATTAACTGCTTCAGGAAAGTGAGTTGAACTGGGCCCTCATACTGCTGTGGAGACAAATTAGCTGTTACATTCCTTTTCACTGTATAAACCTACCTGACACGTGTGTATAACCACATTTATGGGGGAACAAATATGCTGCACTGATTGGGCAACATACTTCAAATACCTTTAAGCAAAAATGAATATAACTTCACTAGCAGCACAGAATGTAAATAGAAATTTTTTTGACCATTCTTAATGATAAGTAACTGAAGACCAGACTTCTGAGTTTTTACTTATAAAAATCAACTTACATTGGGCTGAGCCCCAGTGGCGTAGTGGTTGTGCACGGGACTGCAGCCCACTGGGATGGAGGTTCGATTCCAGCTCCACGAAGCAAAGGCTGGGCCTCCTACTCCCACCACCTGAGGGCAGTGATGCCCCCCCCCCCACAAAAAAAAACAACAACTTACATTAAATATCAACTTAAAGCCTGAGGTGGGAAAACTTTTGTTTTTTAATTGACTATTGAGAGAAGACGGGGGAAAGATGAGGCTTTTACTCCAGTAAACAGTTCATCTCAGAAACCCCAGGGGCAGTTCACCCCCATCCTGTCAGGTTGCTATGAGTGAACATTGGTTGACGGCAATGAGTACTGAGAGAATAACATAAAAAGATCAGCTGTGTGCTCAATTCCAGCTCCATTTGAGCCCAGGAAGACGGTAGCTTAGTTTTTAATGTCAAATTAAGCACTGTATTAGCAAAACCTAAGCTTGTCCAGGGATCTTTATCTTCATCATGTATTTCATATACTTACTATTCTTTCGTCACTCGTTAACGTGTGGCAGAAAGTGCTAGCTGCTCCTCCAAAATTCGTGATCCTCATCTTTTTGACTCACAGGATCCCAGCACTATAAAAGGCAGCAATGTGCTTGCTTTGTGTTATAACGATGTCTTTACCGACCCATCTTGCAGCTGCCGATTATCTTCTTTCTGACTCAGTTCTGACCCAGGACCAGTAGAAGTCACTGCTTAGGAGTGTCGAAGAAAGCATTCAGATTCCAGCCTCCTCTTTCTCCCAAGGAGCAGCTGATCGTTTCAAACTGCTGACCTTGGGATTGGCAGCCCCCCAAGTAACATAGTAGGCTCCCTGGGCTCTTGCCCATGCTTTTGCTTAAGGTTAAGCCCTCTGTTGAAAGACGTGCTGCTCACAATTCTTTTGTTACAGATGACGCCCCCAAGGATGGCTCTAGAGTTAACAGCCTTGGAAAAATCGAGATCGTGATAGCATCTCTCGCTGAAACAAACATCTGGGAGGTTTGATGTACACTATAATAAAACAATGTCTCTTTCTGGAGCAAAGGGAAAGGCATATTTACCTCCCAACCTAAAATAGTCTGGTTCTGGAGGCTCGGAGTCTCCTCAACTGTAATGCAAGTGCTTCTTTCTGCAGGTGCTGGGGTCATCTGGTCCTTTTCACACTGCTCGATGCTAACTGGAGCTGGTGGTCCACCAAACCTCCAATACTCTAGCTACTGCTATTGCCATGAGATATAAAATATTCTATCTCTAACCCAGAGACAGAAAACAGATCCTGTTTTCTGCCTGTATCCATGACACTGTAGCAGGCTAACTTGCAAGAGGATCAAACCTCACAGCCTCTCTCCTTCTTGAAACTCCCTACTTATGAATTGCATCTCATGCCCTCTTTCTTTCTGAAGGATTTTTTTACATCATTAATGTTCCCCTTTCAACTATTGTTCCTCAGTTGATAGACTAGATGCAATCTCTTCCATCATCAAAGACAAAAACAGCTTGAGCCTCACGTGCCTCTCCATTTACTGCTCCCTTTCTTGGCTGCCTTTTCAAACAAGATTCCTCAAAGGAATAGTCTTTATGTAGAGAGACTTGCTTGTAGGCAGGCTGCCTTGAGCATTTCTGACCCTGAACTGTAATCTGTTAACTTCCCTAACAAAGTTCATAATCATTGGGGGGTGGGGGGTGGGGGGTGGGGGGGAAGAATGGTCTTTATTCCTTTTCTCCATGATTCGCTTTCTTCTACCTCATTAAAATCAGGATTAGCCTCCTAAAACCCTTCATAAGGTTGTCACCAGTCTCCACACAATCTAACCAATGGTCAGTTCTCATTTCTTTTTCTTTTTCAGTAAACTCAATGGCATTCAATCTCCTTTGTGAAATGTATTCCCTTTTGGTTTCTGATTTTCCTTATCCCACTCAGTCTCCTTGGCCAGATTTCTCATTTTCCTTACTCTGTTGACAAGATCTAGTGACAGCCAGGAGTCTCCTTAGAAGCAAGCATGGCGAGATTTCATCTCACCTACTTAGGGCATGTTGTCAGGAGAGACCAGTCCCCAGGGAAGGACATCATGCTTAGGCCCCAAACCAGATGGATCAATACAGTGGCTGCCACAGGGAGTTCAAACCGAAGAACAATTGAGGGGTGGCACAGTACCAGGCAGTGTTTTGTTCTGTTGGACACAGGTATGCTATAGGTTAGAATTGTCTTACTAGCACTTAACACTAACCACACTGACAGGATGATGTGCATTTTGCCACTTAACCTATTAATATTGCTATTATATTAATTAATGTTAAGATGTTAAACCACTCTTAGATTTCTTTAGTTATATTACCTATTAAATGTTTTTACTAAGATAGGAGTGATTGCTTGACATCTGAACTAAAATTTTAGAGTAATATTCAGAGAAAGCACATAAGTTGTTCCATTTTATGGATCTGAGCTGTCAGTCAGGTTAAAATGGAATGAATGTGCTAACAAAGGACTCTTGGACCAGTTTTATTTTCATGAGAGAAAATTGGTGTAGCTTGTCCAGATTTTCATCATTCTGTCCATACTGTTCATTTAAAAATATTCTGTTCCTATAATCTTGCAAAGGAAAGAAAATATAGCCACTGGGTTACATAAAATTAAAGGGGAAATTATTACTTCCTGCTCAATTATCTTGCTTCATACATTTATAAGAAATGTGCTCATTTTCAGAAAGCACTCTTATGTTGTCTGTGCCCAAAACTTCATGTAAAGTTCTTGAACATCACAATGGTCAGCAGGATGGGTCAAACCAGTTCTCCAAGTGGTTGTTTGTATTGTTTTTTTTTTTAAAAAACAGCTGCACAATAATAATTTATAAATTATCAAGGGTTCATGAGGTGGGGGGTAGGAAGGGAGGGAGGGGAAAAATGAGGAGCTAATACCAAGGGCTTAAGTAGAAAGCAAGTGTTTTGAGAATGATGATGGCAACATGTACAAATGTGCTTTGCATCCAATAGATATATATTTGGGTTGTGATAAGAGTTGCTTGAGCCCCCAGCAAAATGATTTAAAAAAAAGAAATGCAAAAAAAATTCAACCAGCTGCATTGCTTTTATTTTATTTTTAAAAGTGTTATAGTAAAACTTTATTTCCATTTCATATAACATCATTTCAAATTAAGTCTGTGTTCTAAGGTGAGAAAAAGATGACAATCTACATTCTCCTAAGAGATGTCCTTCAGACTTCTCCACTGAGTAGGGTTGTGCAATTCCAGGACCCCCAAATGTTGACACCCAACATTTTACCCATTGAGAATTTACATATAATGACAGAAAGGAATAACATCAATACTTAAGAATCAAATTGTTTGATGTCACAATAATATACTCTTGTAGGACATAATTGGGGGCCTGATGGCGTAATAGTAACAAGTTGGGCTGGGATTGCAAGGACAGCAGTTGAAAATCACCAGCTGTTACATGGGAGAAAGATGTGGCTTTTTATGCCTCTAGAACTACAGGCTTGAAAACTCCTCTGTCCCTGGGGGTGGCTGTGAGTCAACATCAACTGGATGGCAATGAGTTTGATGTGACACTTTTGATAGCCTACTGGGAGGTACCCACCAAAAACCTGAATTTTTTTTCAGAGCTAGTATATAATTTTTTAAATAAAATAACCTTATTGTCCTGGCTGTGCAGTGTTGGTGGTATCGTGGCGAGCATAGCTGCCTTCCAAAGTAGTTTTACCACCTTCCAAATACTCTCCATCACAGGTAGTACATTTGTCAAGCCTGCGAGTCTGTTCTCGGAAACGTTCTTCAAACTCATCTGTCTGGATGACTGATAGCCCCTTCCTCCTTTTTTTCTGTACCTTTTCTACAGAGTCAAGTTGTTGTCCTTTCATGTCCCTTCTTCATTCGAGAAAACAAAAAGATGTGGCACAGAGTGAGGTCAGGTGAGTCAGGTGTGGGGGGCAAGGGAAGCACACTGTTTTGTTGCCCCCAAACTGGTGTGACGAGATGGCTGCATGAGCCGGTGCATTGTCGTCGTGACAGACTCAGTCCCCCAGCTGACACGAATCACCTTCTTTGGTTGCACACTTTTATACCATCGTAATAGTCTGACCTGGGGGAACGAACTCTAAATGCACTATTTCCCTCACATCAGTGGAACGGTTCTCCATTTTTTGTACCCCCCTCGTACACTCACCTCTGTAGGGCTATAATAATAATGACATATTTTTTTTTTGACTTGCCAAGTGTAGTATGTTGGTTTGGAAGTCCAAGGACAGACTAAGTCTTGCGCTTATTTCTCTTACAATTTAAAGAGCGGATGTGTGGGGATTTTTAATACTTCTTCATGAGTTCACACTGGGACATGACTACACGGGGTATAGTACTACATGTACCAAGCAATCATGGTAATTCCGACTTGGGTGACCAGCAGCAAACTGGCACTTGCCATGAAGCCTGAGGCATAGACTTTCCAGAGCTGCAGGATCTCATTCCCATAATGCCGTCAAAGGTTGTAAACCTAAGGAGGAAAACCCAAATGTTCCTGGAATCCTGAGAGAAGCGGTAAGCACCCAGCCTGCTAACTGCCCGAAGAGAAGTCCCCCAGTGAGGGTTAAGATGCTGCTTGATTTGGTGGAGTCAATGGTGCAACGTCTTGTGGTTCAGGTAGCGGTGGGAAGCTTCTCCAGGGCCCTCACAGGTCTCAGCATGGATCCACGTGGTGTGTCAACAGGAAAGTGAAAGACGGGAGAAAGAACGTTGCAAGGCTCAGCAAGTCTCCACATGGCTTGTCAACAGGAAGACTAAGAAAGAGAAAGGAAATTCTCAGAGTCCTCATGAGAAGGCCATTCCCACATGCCCAGAAGAAGCTTCATCCTGCTGTGACCTGGTTGACAGGCTAGACTCCACCCCTACACTTGTTTATCAAATGGACATGAAGTTATGTAACGACCGCCATGTATTTCTGTTTTTCTTTGAATCACTGACTGACTTTTGGTGTAGCAACACTAGATAGCTAGATAACTTCTTATAATCCTTTTCATTTTTGTAGGGTTATAGTGACAATTCTTCTTTTATTGATTTTGGTAATCTTGTTTTCCTGGTCAATTTAGATAAATGGGAAGGGCTGGTCAGTATTGTTTATACTCACTCTTGGTTTATTTTTTTATTTTTCTATGTTTTATTTTCAGCTCCAGATTTTATTTTCCGCCTTTTTGTTTGTTTGTTTGGGGTTTAGTATGCTGTTTTCTAGTTTCTTAAGGTGAAACCTTAACTTTTTTTTGGGGGGGGGGGGCATCACTGCTCTCCGGTGGTGGGAGTAGGAGGCCCAGCCCCACTGCTGGAATTGAACCTCCATCCCAGTGGGCCGCAGTCCCGCGCACAACCACTAGGCCACCGGGGCTCAGCCCGAAAGCTTAACTCTTACTGGAGATTTTTGTTATTTCCTGTCATAGGCATTTAAAATTATAAACTTCATTTTAAGCACTGCCTAAGATACATCTCCCAATTTTGATATGGGGTGTTTTTGTTTTCATTATAGCCAAATTAATTTTAATGCCCATGGTGGTTTTTCCTTTGACTCATGGAAGAGGAGATCAAGAAGGCAGTACCCTTTAAAATAGCCAAACAAAAATGGAAATATTTAGGGATATACCTAACCAAGACCACAAAAGATCTATACAAGGAAAACTACAGAAACCTACTTCAGGA
Source organism: Nesogale talazaci (assembly GCA_004026705.1). NCBI lineage: Eukaryota > Metazoa > Chordata > Mammalia > Afrosoricida > Tenrecidae > Nesogale > Nesogale talazaci. The sequence goes on from PVJH01005498.1 coordinate 104,285, forward strand.
GACCAAAAGTGACCGCCACAAATGAAAAAATATCCCATGGTTGTGGATCTGAAGACTCAATATAGTTAAGATGTCCATCTTCCCTAAAGCACTGTATAAGTTTAAAGCTTTCCTGATACAATTACCAACCTCCTTTTTCAAAGAATTGGAAAAACTGACCATCAATTTCATATGGAGATGGAAGAAGCCCAGAATTAGCAGAGAACTCCTCAAGAAGAAGGACAAAGTTGGAGGACTTGCTTCACCTGCCTTTAACATCTATTATACAGCCACATTAATCAAAACAGCATGATACTAGAATAATGACAGAGACTCAGATGAATGGAAAACAGAAAACCCAGAAATAAAAACATCAGCATATAGACAACTGATCTTTGATAAGGGACAAAAAATATCACGTGGGGGTTGGATGCCCTCTTCAACAAGTGGTACTAGAAAAAATGGATTACCACTTGTATAAAAATGAAGCAAAATCTGATGAAATATGCAACTTTCCTCCAGTTCTTAAATTCTTCTCTTCCCCCACCCCCACCACTATCATGATCCCAATTCTACCTTACAAATCCGGCTACACCAGAGAATGTACATTGGTACAGATAGGAACTAAAAACATTGGGAATCCAGGACAGATGATCCCTGCAGGACCAGTGTTGAGAGTGGTGATACTGGGAAGGTGGAGAGAAGGTGTAGTAGAAAGGGGAAACTGATTACAAGGATCTACATATGGCCTCCTCCCTGGGGTATGAAGATATCAGACAGTGTAGGATATGACAAAATAATAATAATTTATGAATTATAGAGGGTTCGTGGGGGAGGGAGACAGGGAGAGAGGGGAAATGTGAGGAACTAATACCAGGGGCTTAAATGGAAAGCAAATGTTTTGAGAATGATGATAGCAAACAGTGTACAAATGTTCCTTGCATACTATGGATGTATGTATTGTGATGGGATTTGTATGAGCCCACAATAAAATGATTAAAAAATAATAAAAAAATGAAGCAAAACCCTTACTTCACCCTCATGCACAAGAACAAACTCAAGGTGGGTCACAGACCTCAAAATAAAACCCCAAACAATGATGGCCAGCAATGAGGGAGTGGGGACAACTCTCAGAAATGTGGCACAGGGAATACACCTGTCAACTAAAATAGGGAAGGGTACCCACATATGAAGATGAAATTGACAAGTGGGCTACACTAAGGATAAAACGCCTCTGTGCATCAAAAGACTTCACCAAAAGACTAACAAGAGAACCCACAGACTGGAAGAGGATTTTTAACAATGACACAACAGACGAAGGGTTTATGACTAAAATCTACACTACCTTCCTAGCCTGCAAAAACAACCTGAACAGAAATTTTCACTAGGGAAGAAACCAAAAAGCCATAAGTATGTGGCAAAATGCTCCCGACCATTAGCCATCAAAGAAATGCAAGTTAAAACAACTATGAGATACTACCTAACACCCTGAGGACAGCCCCAATCAGAAAATCAGAGAGCAACCAATGTTGGAGGGGATGTGGCAAGATGGGAAACCTCCTCCAGCCCGTGTGGTCTTGTAGATAAGTCCAGCCACTGGGGAAAGCGCTCTGAGGGTATCTACAGCAAGTGGAAATTGAGTTACCTTACAATCCAGCAATCCCTCTACTGGGCATAGACTCAGGAGACTTAAGAAATAGACCATGGCCAGTCATCTGAGCTCCAATAGTTATTGTGATGCAATTCACAACTGCAAAGAATTGGAAGTAACCTGAATTTCCATCAGTAGATGAGTGGATTAGAAAATTCTGGCATAATCACACAGCGGAGGACTATGCATCACTGAAAAGCACTGATGATCACATGAAGCACATAGCCACACGGGAAGAGTTGGAGGAAATTAGGCCAAGTGAAGTTAGCCAGTCACAAAAGGACAAGTACAACATGGGTGGACTGAGCAGCATAGTGGGTATAGAAGAAAAGAGACTTTTTTTGTACTATACATGTTGAGGTATAGGCAATCAGGCTGGGGATAGAACAAACCCGAGAATGTATATGTCATACCAACATAAAGAGGGGGAAAAGGGGAGAAAGAGAAAATAGGGGGAAAAGAATAAAAAGAAGAGAGCACTTGGGGAACAGGGCACTAACCCATGGCGGGGGGTGGGTGAGGGTGGAGGATAATGTTTATGTCTCTGCAGGAAAGGGAGTGTTAGTGCTGACCTCACCATACCTTGTCTAACCTTGAGGACAACACAACCACCTGGAGCAACTCAGGAACAGAGAGGACTACTGTCTGGCCCTGATTCAAGATATACTGAGCCCCTGGGGACAGGGGCCATCGCGATTCCCTATATGGGACCATATTAAGAAGGAAGAAGAGAGAGGGAGGGACTAGGCCCTGTTCTGGCACAGCCTGTGGATGACGTCCCTGCACACAGATGCTGGGGCACAGAGAGGGCGGCAGGGCTGAAAAAAGCTGGAGACGCAACATCCCCTCATTGGAGCACTACAGAAGACAATACAGGGTACACGGGGAGTGAGCCCCTGTCTGATCTCCCCCACAATGGCGTGAACCAAGAAGGGAGCATAACTGATCAGCAACGGGAGCCAAGCCTGTGAAGAGGCCCCAAAATAGACTTTAGGCTAGGAGGGACAGAACCCAGAGTTCCCCAGGACTGGTGGGGAGATAGTCATAAAAGTCAGCAGAGAGTTCTGGAGTTATGTATGGAATTTTTTCTCTCTTTCATTTTTTAGTTGTCCCCTTCAATCCTTTATTTTCTTTTTGTCTTCATTCTTGCTGTTTTGTCTGCCTATGTAAGATAGGAACGCGAAGCAAGTCCAAGGAGAAAGCAACAGGACCAGTGCTTCCAGGGCTGACTTCGGAGGAGGAGAAGGAAGAGGGAGGGAGTGGACAGCAAACAATGCCACAAACAGGGGAACAACTAGGGAATTAAAATCAATGACAAGGGAGCATAGGGCCCCTGGTTATTGAAGCAACAGTAATCTAGCCTAGAGGATTTACTGAGAGACAAATGATGGGTGAGGATGATAGTGGGGCAGGAGGAAGGTAAAAGGAAACAGAGGAAAGGTCTAGGAAGCAAAGCCATTGATTGAAGTAGAAATATAGTTGTGTGTATATGTAAATATATTCATTCATAAAATGGAGCTATTGGCCTGTATACATATATTTATATGACAATACATTGAGTTAGTAGATGGACTTTGGGCAACTAAAGTCCTTCCTCAACACAAGAACACTTTGTTCTAATCCAGCATTCTGTATGCGCACCCTTCTGACAGGATCACTGAGGACAAAATGGGTGCATAAGCAAATGAGGTGAAGAAATCTGATGTCTAGATATCCTTGAAGAAGTCAGGAGAGCTCCTATTTAGCTTGTGAATTAAAAGACATTCTTTCTTATAAGTTTGATAAATTTTACCTGTAAAGTGATTGGATGTCTTGGGGAAGTGGCATGGGAAGCTATTATTGATTATTTATATGCTAATATCAAAATTATTGATTTATGGTAGTCAAAGTTTTATTTGCTTGACTTTTACTTTTTTATGGTGCCTTTGCCACTTTCTCCAAGTAGTTTGCTTTAGGTCTTTAAATGACTACAAGTTCAAGATTTCATGTCTTTTCGGTGTTTTTTTTTTTTTTATAAATACTACATACCACATTTTAAATCCTTATCCATCTTTTTAGCCTTAAATTCTTATGCCTAAACAAAATCCTATGCCTGATATTAAAGTTATTTAGATAAGCAATCTTTTGGTATTATCGTGATATAAGATTTTGCTATTTTAACTTCCTTTCCCCAAAACATTTTGTCAATATAATCTTGCAAACCCCACATAAATGAATTAAAAAACAATCTATTCTGGAATGTTTTGTAAACAGATCTAATTCATGTTTACTGTGATTAGATACCTCTTTCTACCATCTTATTTGTAGTTTCCTTTTGATTTACATCTATTTTTCTTTGGCTTGCTATATGTTTGGGAGTGAAAGACTCTGTCTTTGTATTTTGGTAAATGTTGTTGCTAGGGGCCATCAAGCAGATTCTGACTCACAGCGACCCTCTGTCCAACCTATGGAAACATCACAGCTTTGAATCGTCTTCACAGTCTTTCTTGTTGGAGTCCACTGTTGCATTCATCTCGTCCCTGGTCTTGCTCCTTCCCTGCTGCCCCTCGAATTTAACAAGCAGGACATCCTTCTTCAGGCACTGGTTTCTCCTGACGACATGTCCACAATATGTGAGACCAAGTCTCTCTCTCTTTGCCTCTCAGGAGCATTCTGCCTGTCCTTCTTTCAAGACCGATTTGTTTGTTCTTTTGCCGGTCTACGAACTTTCAATTTTCTTCATCAGCTCCGTAATTTAAATGCATGGACTCCTCTTTCATCTTCCTTAATCGATGACCAACTTTCACTTGCATCTGAGGCAATTGAAATATCACGGCGGGCTGAGCCCCGGTGGCGGCGTAGTGGTTGTGCGCGGGACTGCAGCCCACTGGGATGGAGGTTCAATTCCAGCTCACAGGAGCAAGGCTGGGCCTCCTACTCCTACCACCAGAGGGCAGTGATGCCTAAAAAACTAAAAAAAAAAAAGAAAAAGAAAAAGAAAATATCATGGCTTTGGTCAGAGGTACCTTACTCCTTGCTTTGCAATACATTAGTGAGGTCTTGTGCAGATTTGCCCAATACCATGCATTGTTTGATCTCTTAATGACTGCTTCCATGAGATTGATTGTGGATCTAAGCAAATCCTTGACAGCTTCAATCTTTTCTCCGTTTATCGTGATGCCACCATGATGTCACCGGTCCAGTTGTGAGAATTTTGGTTTAGTTTTACATTGACTTGCTGTAAGGCTGCAATCCTGGATCTTCATCAACAAGTGCTTCAAGTCCTCCTCACTTTCAGCAGCAAGGTTGTGTCCTCTGCCTATCGAAGCTCGTCAATAAACCTTCCTTTCTCCAATCTTGACACCACATTCCTCTCCAGAAAACCCAGTTTCTTTGAAAATTTGCTCAGCGTACAGATTGGTAAGAGGATTAATCCTGAATCAAACCTTTCCTGGTTTTAAGCCATGTAGTATCCTCAGGTTTTCTTCCCACAACTGTCTCTTCACTCATGTACTTGTTCCACATGAGCACGACGATGTGTTCTGGACTTCCCACTTTTCTCAAGGTTATCCACAGTTTGTTGTGGTACACAGAGTCAAGTGCCTTTCCACAGTCATTAAGACACAATTAAACATTCTGGTACTTATTCTCTGCTTTCAGTCAAGATCCATCTGTCGTCAGCAGTGATATCCCTTGTTCCATGGCCTCTTCAGAATCTAGCCTGGATTTCTGGCAGCTCCCTGTCAAGGTACAGCTGCAACTCTTGTTGGACAGTTTTCAGCATACTTTTGCATGTATCTGATATTGTTATTCCACAATTTGTGAGTTCTTATTGGGTCACTTTTTTGTAGTATTTAACATGCATATAACATGAAAAGTCACTGAATAGCACAAACAGTTTTCACTCAACTACCAACCTAAAGGTTGGTGGCTTGAACCCACCCAGGTGCAATAGAAAGGTCGGGAAATCTGCTTCCATAAGATAACCACCCCAAACAAAACAAAAACCCTGGTACAGTTCTAGTCTCTAAGGCATAGGTTGTCACGAGCCAAGGGCTGATACGACAGTGACTAATAAGAACAATCATAAGATTCCCTCATCTTCAAGACGGCCACAGTCTTTTAAAGAATCATTCTATACTTGGGTTAGAGTAAAGAAAGTCAAGAAAGTCAGAACTCAGTAAAGAAGTCAGAACTCAGATTTCCTGCCTCCCTTGCAGCTATGATAGAGGCCTGCAGAAGCACATGCGGGAGGAAGGACATCAGCTATTCAAGCTCTGCAGAAAGTTTCCATTTTGCTGGGAGAGGTGGAGGAATCGGGCCTGTGGAGGTGGTACTGGTTGCAAGGGGAAGATCCTGACGCAGAACTGATGCAGACAAGGGCAGCTGGAGCCCATGAAGAAAAGCTGAACTCCTGGTGCTAGGTGTTTCATGGGAGGAGTCACAGTTTCTTTCTCATGCTCCTTGTGTTGCACATTTAGGGCACTTCTTCTAAAGGTTAGCCCCTTTAGAAACTTGTCTTTCTCGTATTTCCAAAGCCCCTGAGAGCTGCTGAATAGAATCTTAAGAAAATGCTGCGTGGATTCTATAAATCATAACAAAGAATTTCAATGACAGTCATTTGTGAGTCTAAAGGAATATGTCATTCCTCCTTCTGAATACAAAGTCTGGTAAGTTTCACAGAGTTTCAGTTGACTTAATGGCACTGTGATTGGGAGTTTTCGTATGTTTTACACCCACAGTTCATTCCTGCCATCATCTAGCATATTTGTAATGGCTAATATTTTTATTTCACCTTGCTTATGTGCTGTAAAATACATAGAAAAGATTACTATGTAGGTTAAGTAGAATTTTTGCTAATTTGCTTTTGTATCATTTCTTCTCCCATATCTGTATCTCTTTTGGCTTCCATTCTCCCTTTCTTACACCTCCCGTGGGTGGAATATATTCTTTAATATATCTATTTTTTCCAACTAAGGTATATCGAGTCCTAAATTGTGACAGGATCTTTATTTTGGCCTTCCTTTTGAAAGATAACTTAGCAAGGTATGGAATTTATTACTTAGCTCTGGTTTCTCAACACTTTATGGAGATACTTTCCAAGTTCAGTCACTGATTTTTGCTGATAAATTTACTGACATCTCCTATCATCCCTTTTAAGGAAATATGACTGTTTTTCCAATGGTGCTTTTAAATACTTTCTTACCTTCTTTAGAATTCTGTAGTTTCACTATTAAGCACAGGCCACAATTTTCACAATTTACGCTGCTTGAGGTGTAGTGTCTAACCTTAATCTGAAGATTCACACTTTTCTGCAAGTCTGAACAATTCTCAGTTGTGATCTCTAGGAATAGTGTTTTTTTTTTTTTTCCATTCTCTATTTACTCTCGTTCAAACTCTTTTAGGTGTTGGACTCTCTAATTTTGTCTTTTGGGCCTCTGGACATTCACAGGTTTTTATCTCGTTTCTCTTTGCTGCCATGCTGGTCTGTTATATGCCGTCCCCATATATTTCAGACTTTTGATAACATTGTTTCTAGGCAATAAAGATGATTTAGTCCAAAGGCATTGTCTGTTTCCTACTATAATGGCA
>PVJH01005499.1:0-111170 GCA_004026705.1 Nesogale talazaci
ACAGTAAGGGTTTGCCCTTTCCAACCAGGTGGTAAACTTGAGAAGAGACTGAGAGAGCCAGCTTGAGGGCAACAAGCACCTCGCTGAGGGACCGACGGGGTCCGGCAGGCTTCTCGTCTGCAAGGGGGGGGTCTAGTGGAGTGATGCTGATCACCCTGTGGCCAGGCCAAATGAGAGCACCTTGGGGAGCCGTGCTATGCTCTTTCTTTAAAATCACCCAAATGAGACTACATGGACAATAATTACTTACAACAAACAAGCGGCTGAGCCCTGGTTGCATAGTGGTTGAGTGCGGGACTGTGGTCCAGTGGGTTGGTGGTTCAAATCCAGCAGCAGCTCTCCAGGAGCCAGGCTGGGCCTCCTACTCCCACCAAAGGGCAGTGATGCCCCCCCCCCCAAAAAAAAGACAAGCAACAAAGATGAGACTGTAAGGGTAAGGAAACTAGACCCATGGAAATGAAACAAGCAGAACAGAAAGAAATAAGAGTAATTGCCCATTATAAGAAATATAACCGATGCCACTCAAGAAGGAACTGTAGAAACTGTTGAGTGGGTGCCTAAGCCTTCATTGAAAGCACCATGAAATATTCATTTTACCTTTTCCTTCTCTACTTGTTTAGGTCCAAAAAGCGAATCAGGGCCTTCCCCTTGGGTACAAGGGTGTGGACCAAGACCTTTATTAGGATGGCAAGCCAGGGTGCTGAGAAGAAGGGGGCTGATGGGCACTGAACAGCAGGAGGCAGAGATGAGGCCTCGTGGTAATGGAAGTCCATGGTTAATGCTCGTTAGGAGGCGTTCCATTGAACATTGGCTCATAAGTTGTTGTTTTATCTTCCTTGTGAAGCTTTTATAAGCTCCAATTTTCCAAGCTAATTTTAGTATGCATTAGGTATAAGTTAAAGAGTTGTTACATGTCCACCATGCTTTGAGAAGTCAAGGGAAACCCTTAAAGAAGGATAAGCATATCTCTTTGGATCATGGGGTGGCACTCAGGTCCCAAGAAGGGAGAGGAAATAGAAGAGACCCAACCCCCTGCAGAAGCCCAGGTTGACAGGAAGGTAGCATCAATGTCGGGGCAAAGGCAAAAATAAGAAGACTCATCAGCGTGTGTCTCTTTCCTCTTGAAGACTTTGGCCTGAAGGTAAGCCAGAACCTGCTATGACAGCAGGTGTTTCCAGATTCATCCTCATGGGGTTTGTGTGAGTCTTGGAAACACATGACAAAGGCTTGCCAGCTCCAGGAGCTGGTGTAAATCTACAACTGCAAATCCTGTTGAGGTCAGAGCATCCATAGGCTCCTTATAGCCAGCCCTGAGTCCATAAGATTAAGCAACTCACTTGTGACTTTTGGTATTTGGTGGTGAGGGTTGGGGGGAGTCAGTGGGTGAGGGTGGGGGTAGGGGACGCAGGGCATGAAACAAACACATGCATCTCTCTCCAGGGCATGCAGGCATTCTCATTCTCTCTCTCTCTCTCTCTCTCTCTCTCTCTCTCTCTCTCTCTCTCTCTTTCCTTTTCTTTTTATAAATCATTTTATTGGGAGGTTGTACAACTCGTATCACAATCCATATATCCATCCACTGTGTCAAGCACATGTGTAGATTTGTTGCCGTCATTCTCAAAACATTTTCTTTCTACTTGAGCCCTTGGTATTGGCTCCTCAATATTCCCTCCCTCCTTTATGAATCCTTGATAATTCATAAATTATTATGTTATGTCTTACACTGACTAATGTCTCCCTTCACCCACTTTTCTGTTGTCCTTCCCCCAGGGAGGAGGTCATGTGTACATCCTTGTGATCGGTTCTTCCTTTCTACCCCACCTTCCCCTTCCCCTCCTGGTATCACTACTCTCATTATTGGTCCTGAGGGGTTTATCTGTCCTGGATTTCCTATGTTTCCAGCTCCCATCTGTACAAGTGCATCCTCTGTAAGGTAGAATTGGGATCATGATGGTGGGGCCGGGGTAGGTAGGAGAAATCATTTAAGAAGTAGAGGAAGCTTGTATGTTTCATCATTGCTATACTGACTTATCTCCTCCCCACCAACCCTTCTGTAAGGGGATGTCCAGTTGCCTATAGATGGGCTTTGGGTTGTCATTCTGTACTCCCCTCCCCCATTCACAATGATATGATTTTTTTTGTTCTTTGATGCTTGATACCTGATCCCACTGACACATGGACTGGTGTGCTTCCTCCATGTGGGCTTTATTGCATCTCAGCTAGATGGCTGCTTGTTTAACTTCAACCCATTAAGACCCCACATGCTATACATTTTGATAGCTGGGCACCATCAGCTTTCTTCATCATATTTGTTTATGCCCCTGATTTGTCTTCAGTAATTGTGCCAGGAAGGTGAGCATGATGGAATGCCAGTTTAATAGAATAAGGTGTTCTTGCATTGAGAGAGTACTAGAGTAGAGACCAGGTGTTTTCTTTTGTTGCCAGGAACTGTATGGTGCAGGGGTGGTGAATAAATCCCCACGTTGGAAAGCACTTCTGTGACTATGGGAAGGCAGCATTCCCCCATCCAAGTGACTAACAAAGGCCTTTGAGGTGTTACCTGAGACTGACTGTATTCTTTCCAAAGGCAGGAAGGCAGCCAGACCCTGTCTTGTTGGCTTGCCTTCCTCCTTAAAAAAAAAAAAAAAGTTATACCATGAACTGGCACCAGAAGCTATGTCAAACAAAAGCCTCAACATGAAAGAAGCATTGCCCAATGGTTGGCCGTGTCTGTGCCCACTCAGAGTTGTGTGCATAGCTGCCCCACTTAGATAGGGGCAAACTCCTCGTATTGTCTGGGGCCAACCTCTGAGTAGAAGTGTCACTTTCTGCTTCTGTCCCTTTAAACTCCATGTGTTCAAGGAGCCCAAATGCACACGGGAAGGATGCAGGGACGCAGAAGGCACAGCCACCCCAGTCTCCCACTTCTGCCGCTCCTATTCAACTCTTTCTTTCTTTCTTTTCCTCTTCAGTGAGCTTTGCATAAAGCTTATCCAAACCCACATGGATTTCTATAATATCCGAAAAGAATGACAATGAGTGATGTGATGTAGGTGGAAACTGCCTGAAGAAACCTAAATTGTAACAGGGAGGGGGGGAAATGACATTTTAGATTTTAAATGTTACACAGTTTTTATAAAGCTTCAGTCAATTTATTTTATTTATTCTAATGAAGAGCATTACAACTGCTTTACTGCACTGAAGCAAGCATCGATCACATCATTAATCACACCTTGTGAATAGCCACAAATCAAGTTCTAACAGCAAGCACTGAATCAGGAGCAATGAAGCATAAACTCCTTCACAATTTATGATCTCTCCAATTGCATCTTTTCAACCATTAAATTGCAAGATACCATAAATTTTTATCTTCTTCACTTCAGTCACATTATTGATTCTGCCGTGTGAAATATAGAAGCGCCGTAAATCTCGGCTATTGAATTAAATTTAAAGTCCCGACTTCAGAAAAGAAACCCAGCACGCTGCCATGGCTGTTAATTTACACTGAGGAACAAATGATAGAAACATTAAAATTTAAATGGACAACAGGGATTTCTAAAAGCCATAGTCCTGTCAATCCTAGTCCTTGTCAACCTTGAAGGCCGCTTTTTGGAGGTATCAATTTAAATTTTGAAATGTAAAATTTTAAAAATACTGAAATTGTACAAAGTAGAAGGTAGGGAGGTAGGTGATTCACAGGAACAGGTGACAGGCAGGTGCAAGGTTCTTCCGTGAAAGTGTCTGCCAACGCGAAGCATTAAATTTTTTAAAAGGACAATGGTGGCACTTCCTCCCACCTCCATCGCCATCTGTAAGGTAGGCCCCACTCAGAACACAGACAATCCCCTGTGGGGTCATTCTCCATTGGCAACCCAAGCACTAGGTCTCTTTTCTACCCTGCAGCCCCTCTCTACCCCACACCCACCACCCAGGATCGACTGCTGCTTGGGTTTGGCCAATGGAAAGTAACACGGAGACAAAATAGCAATGACCAGGATGGGAGGCAGGGAGAAAGGAGAGGGGGGGAGCTCATTCCCCACTGCCTGCTTTCACCTCAGCATTTGGGGAGGAATGGGAAACCTAACTGGCTCCTGCCCTGGGAATAGAAAGTTTCTCCACAGCTCTGGCTCCCACTGAGCCCGCAATACTTTCCCTCTTCTTACTCCTTCAGACCAGGGATGCCTAAAGTCTTCTTCTCTCGGTGACTTCTAGTGAAAAAAAACAAAACAAAAATTAGTTGGCATCAAGTCGATTGACTCATGAGAGCATGTCAGAGGGGAACCATGCCCCCAAAGAGTTTCCATGGCAGATCTTTTCTGAAATAGATCACCAGGTCTATCTTCAATGTGCTGCTGGAAGGATGAGAACCAAACCTCCCACCTCTCTGTTAGCAGCCTGGCCTTTCGATAACTGCACTACCCATGTGCCTCAGGACCCCTTAATGTTGCCCTGGGGCCCAGCCTCAACTCTGTCAATAGTCCCTTGGTTCATGTCTATTGAGAGCACCCTCGGAGTGGGATTGTGGTTCCTGTTGGAACCTTGAGTGATACAGAAGATGCTGGGCCACATGCAGAACGCACAACAGCCCAGGCTTGCAGGGAAAGTCGGGAACATCCCACACAACCCCAATGGTGACAACCCTGAAATAAATCCAATCCAGCAATATTTTGAAAGGCAGGCGCCGCTGGTTATGATGGGTCCTGCCTGGTACCCAGAAAGAAGCCAGACAACTGGGACCCTGACAAGCATCCTTTGGCAGTGACCCACCAGGCAGTTGATACATTCTTGTCACATAGAGGCCCTGCATGTTCCCTGTGAGTCTTTGAAATCCTCCCTGCCTCTGAGAGGTCTGTGATAAGAGGAAAGCACCTGGCACGATGGTGGACAGCACCCCCCTGCCTCCAGTGGTGAAGACTCTCTCCAGGTGTGGGACGCCTGAGCAAGGACTGTCCTCTTATGTTGCCCATTGAATTACAGCCCCTCCCAGCTTGTATGTGTTGGAAACCTCACCCCTCTACCTGTGGATGCCATCTTGTGTGAAAACAGAGGCTTCATTGTTACAGTAATAAAACCACACTTGGGTTGGGAAGGTTCTAAACCTAATCACTTCTGACTTATCAAAGGACAGGTTAGTTACAGTGTCACACACACTGGAAAAGAGGGGTGGTACACAAAGATGTTGTTCAGAAGCCAAGGAACACCAAGGTCTACAGCAAAGGACCCATTGACGCATTTCACCTTCAGAGCTGGGCAGAGCCAAATCTCTGCTCTCCCAAGCCTCCCACTTGAGTTTGTTATAGCAGCACAAGGATACTAAGACGTCCTCTTCCCTCTCCCCACCTTTGGGTCTATGAACTCCAGGGATTTGAGGCATTGTGGCAGGTACATCATCTTCCGTCAACTTGAGGGAAGGGGTAGATTCTGCCCTGTCAGTCAGGTCATAGCCATGTGTATACATGGCCTGCTCCTGAGAATTCTGGGAATTCCTGTCTTCCTCCCTGGAGGCGGGACACACACTCTCTGCTACACATCCTGTTGACAAGTCACATGGAGCCACGCTGATGGCAGCCAGAGTCCTGGAGATGCTTCCCCTGACATTGGACCCACAGGACTTTCCACCCACTGGCCCGTGATCTTCCTACATTCAGCATCATTGGAGGTGCTATATGAGTCTGAAAGAGGAATTCATGGACTAATATCAGACTTAGGGGCTAAGATCGAACTTCAGAACTTGTTCTGGACTGGGCTGGTGTACAGTTCTCTTGTACATATATATGAGTATCTTTGGATTTGTTTCTCTTGTCAAGCTGGACTAACACAGTTGGCCATACTAGAGATTGAATTCCATGAAGACATGTTCTATATTTTTGTTCCTCATTGCAATCTCAGCAGCTAAGACAGTACAGTGCCCCATACTAAATACTCAGTGAATCAAATGAAAGCAAGAGTACTCCAGAAAAGACTCTCCGGGCATCTACATACCACTACATACCTGTTCCTTGAAGCTTTAATACTTTCATTCAGATGCAATGTCGGATATGAAAGCAAGCACTTCCACGTTGTCAGTCACACATTTGGTTAGAAAACCAAGTGCATCCCTAGTACCTTCTATTCTTTATCTTTCAAATTACCTTTGCCATTCTGTGCATCACCTCTTTCTATTGTTCCCAATAGTTCCAACCTTCTTGGCTTCAGATCAGCAGAAATCAGATTAACGGTGTGTTTTTTTTAACCTGTTCCTCAAATCCATAAATCTTATTTTAGATTCCAAAACAGCCCTAACATCTTTGAAATGTTAATAACCCTATAAAAATATTCACATTAGTCCAAATTATATGATTAATGTGGCATCTTCCCCATGAACATTTAAATGACTTTAAACACATGACTTTGTGACAGTTGCTGTGTGATACCGTCCATCTCAGAAAAATTAAAAGGTGTCTGGTAAGTGCAGTTTTGAAATGAACAATGAAACCTTATTGATCCACAGTTGTTTTCCAGCCTGGTTTGTTTTATGGATTTCCAAGGCCGTGCTGTTGTTGTTTGATGCCAGGGAGTGAATATCAACTCCTGTCTCCCCCATGTGACACGGTACAACTGCCCCATAGGGAGGGTTTCTGAGCTGTAATTGTTAAAGGAGCAGTGTGTCAGGTCTTTCTCCCGTCATCAAGCTGCTGGATGGGTGTGAGCTGCCAATACCATTCATAATTTGCTTTGATTTCTACAATAAAATGCTTTTGCAGAGTCAGTAAAACAGAAACGAACATTTTCCTGGTATTCTCAGCTTCCATTTAAGATCCATCTGACATTAGCAATGATATCCCTAATTCCACGTCCTCTTCTAAGGTCAACTAGGACTTCTGGCAGTTCCCTATTCATGTACTGAGACGGCCAGTTTTGAATTATCTTCAGCAAAATTGTACTTTTGCTGTTAAATTCATACTGTTACTTGGTACTTTCTATTTTCATGGAATCACTTTTCTTTGGGCTAAGCACAAATATGGATCTCTTCCAGTTAGTGGGACCTTCCAAAATTCTTGGCATTAACGAATGAGTAATTCCAGTGTTGCACCTGTTTGCTGAAACAATTTGCTTGTTGAAACATTTCAGTTGGTTTTGTTGGTCAATTCTTGGAACCTTGTTTTTTGCCAGTGTCAAGGGGTGGTCCTTTCTAACTCCAGGGCCTTCTGGGACTACCCATAAGAAAGTTCTGCATAGTAGACATGTTTTGGAGAAGACATAGCTAGGCAAGAACTCCCCCAAAGTCTCCATTATAAGCAAGTAACAACGTTTTGCTTTCTGTAGAGGCATCATGATTTAATGACCACCTAGACTATACAGGTATGAGTAGTTGTGGCTCAGCAATAGAACTCTCACCTTCCATAGTGCTAGAGTGGAAGCCCTGGTGGCATAGTGGCTACTCGTTGGGCTGCTGAACACAAGGTCAGGCATTTGAAACTCTCAGTCACTCTGCAGGAGGAAGAAGAGGCTTTCTACTCCTATAAAAATTGACCGTCTCGGAAAATTCATGGGACAGTTGTACCCTGTCATATAAGATCACTATCAGTCGGTACTGACTCCTTGGCAGTGAGTTTGCTTGTTTTGTTTCTAAATGGACGGAGACCTGGGTTCAATTCCCAGTCAATGCACTGGATGTACAGCAACCACATATCTGTCACTGGAGATTTGAATGTCACTTTGATGTGAGAAGGTTTCAAGGGAGCTTCCAGACAGAGGCACACGAGGGAGAAAGACCTGGTGACCAGTTTTTTAAAAAATCAGTCGATGAAAACCTTAGAGCACAGCCACCAGATCTGAAAGCAATCATGAGGATGACTCAGGATGGGGTGGTCTTTTGTTCCATTGTACAGGTAGCTGGTAACTGGATGGTACCACCAGCAGCAAAAATAACCATATGCCAGGCCCGAAGACAGGTTCTGGCAGTACAGCAGTAAGTGACAGAACCCAGTTCCTCACCCCTGCAAACTCTTAGCAGATTGGAGCATGCCAGATGACATTGACACTTGGAGGCTTAGAAAGAAGGCTTAGAAAGTCACCTTCCCCATTGCATCCCATTGAGATTGGCAGGTGCAGATAGAAGAGTCGGTACATATGGACTCCTTGAAAGGCGACTATTTCTACAGACTGTCAAAAGTTCTCTGAGCACCACTGGCCCAACACGCTCACTGAAGTAAAATGGGTGCACAAGCAAATGTGGTGAAGAAAGCTGATGGTGCTCAGCCATCAAAGGATATATCTGGGATCTTAAAAGCCTGAAGATAAACAATAAATCATTTACTTCACACAGAAGAAGCACAACAGCCAGCGTGGCCACACGGTGATGAAAGGTCTAAGCAATAGATATCAAACGGGGGGTGGGGGGAGTGGAAACATATCACTGTGTGCACACATCACCAAGGTGCTCGCTGAAGCATCTCAGCTCGCTGAGGACATCTAGAAGCATGAGCAAGAGTGGTGAAGAAAGCAGATGGTGTCCAGTTATCAAAAGATATAGCATCTGGGGTCTTAAAGACTTGAGCATAAACAAGCAGCCATCTAGCTCAGGAGCAACAAAACCCACCATAAAGGAAGCTCACTTGCCTGTGCGATCATGAGGTGCTGAAACAATCAGGTATCAGACATCAAAGAACAAAAATCAAAATCAATGAACCAATTAACTCCCCATATCGCTGAAGACAAATGGATACAGAGGCAAACAGAGTAGAAGAAACGATGGTGACCAGCTACCAAATGATTGAATGTCTGGAGTCTCAAAGACTTGAAGATAATCGTGTTGCCATTCAGCGCAGAAACAGCAAAGCCCACATGGAAGAAGCACACCAGCATGTGTGATCAAGAAGGGGTCGAAAGGAGCAGGTACTGAGCATCAAAGAACAAGAATCACATCATTATGAATGAGGGGGAGGGCAGGGTGGGGACCTAAGGCCCACTGGTGGGAAATTGGTCACCCCTTTACAGGGGTCACGGGGAGAAGACAGATCAGTCAAGGGGCAGCCGGTCAGTGATGATGCACATGTTTCGTCTAGTTCCTGAAGCCTTCCTCCCCCCCCCAACCATCATGGTCCCAACTCAACCTTATAAATCCAGATGGATTGGAGAAGGTACACTGGTGGAGAGGGGAGCTGGAGATATGGGGAGACCAGGATGGATGAGCCCCTTCAGGCCAGTGGTTAGATTGGAGCTACTGGAAGGGTAGAGAGAGGGTGGGGTGGAGAGACGGAACCAACTGCAAGGATATACACACAAGCTCCTATTTGAAGGACAGGCATCAAAGGAGTGGGTTGGGGGAGAGGTCGGGCAGTGTGAGATATGACAGAACAATAATAATTTATAAAGTATTGAGGGTTGGTGGGAAGGAGAGAGCGGGGGAAGAGGAAAAGGGATGGAAAAGCCAATAGTAGGGGCTCAAGGGAAAAGGCGGATGATTGGAGAACGATAATAGCAGCGGACAAGTGAAGGTGTGTGGCACAGTATATTTATTTATGTATTGGGAAAAGCGATATATGAGCCCTCAATAAAATTATTTTAAAAAATTCTCTGAGCACAATGGTCCTGAGAACCTGCTGGCCTGGGTATCATGCATTTAAATCCAGATTCAACTTGGGGCCTTGAAGGCTTCAAATGCTTCCTGGACAACGTGTAGGAATCAGTGTTCTCTGGACGCACAGAGTCTGCCCTCATCACAGGCCAATTCCCTCTCTCCAAGGGTGAGTTTTATGAGCAGGAGAATAACGCCTAACTAGCCACGTTTTATTCTTTGACATTCCAATTATATTAACCAAGGCAGGCCTTGGAGATCAATGGATGGACCAGCCCAGTGATGTGGGCTCTGCGAGGGGTAGGTTGAGGAGGAGATGGCCCTGGGTGGCCAAGGGGCAGTGGTGGGCACCTGTGAACATCCACTCGCCCTCTGTGAGCCACGGCCCACCGCTTCTAAAGGGCTGTCCCTTCATTACCCTCCCGCTGCTCTCTTTCTGACAACCCACGCCTGTCAATCTAGACCATTGCCTGGGTGGGAAACCAGTTAGCTGGGATTCATCTTGTCCTTTCAAAGGACCGCTTCTGTTTGTAAGCCAAATCGGTGAGTGAGTTCCCAGCGACTGACCACTCTCCTTGAAGCTCATGAGCCCCCGGCTTAGGTTTCATCAATCTATTTCTAACGTTACCAGCCCAGGGCCAAAGGATTTCATCCTTTTCCCAGCAAATTAGCTGTGCGCTCCTTCTTTATTTTGCAGCTGATTGACTATGGCATGGAGTTTAGTAGATTGTGGATCAAATCAAAGAAAGCCGTAAAATTCCTTCCCCCGGGGACTAGGTTTTGATTATTTCATTGACCTGAGAACAAGGAATGTGCCCTCCAGACCAAAAAACACCCCAATCCTCCATACGGCACACGGTGACTCAGGGCCAGATCTACCTGCTTAGGTCTGATTCAAGGGTACCCATTAGAAGTCAAAGAGTGTGTGGGGGGGTGGGGGTGGGGGTGTGAGGGGTAAGGGCTAGAGAACATTTTTTAGAGAATGATCACATGCTTTGATGGAAGGGAAATAAGAGAGTAGCAGTCAATGCCTGAAAATATGACCACTCCTGGAAAGTGGGTGGCAATGTGACACTCTGCCTGGGGTTCAGAAATAATTCCAGGAATTTCAATAAGAGAGGAATGCACACATTGGCGTGACATTGGGGGCAGGCCTTTATCTTCAAGAATCTAAAAACCTTGTCTTTTCCTGCTGTGCTTTGTTCAACATGGCGGCTATGAATCAGAGCCAGCTCCATGTCTCCCCCCCACCCCCAACAATAACAAAAGCAGAGTAATCTCACTGCTCCTGAAATTCAGTGCTTCTTTCTACTCCTAGGGCCCCAGTGGGACAGAGTAGACCCACCACCAGAGGGTGAAGCGTGCAGATCACAGCATCTAGAACATCCCAGTCGGCTGTCCCTCTATCACTGTGTTCCCGCTACCTTAGGAGAATGGGCTTCTATCTCCATGCTGGGGGTGGCTGTTGGGTACCGGGCTATTGGGCGAAGGGACCGGGGCAGAGGCAAGAGGGCGTGTTTGAGATTTGGCTAACGCTCCCTCCAAGCTAGACATCTGCCGGCTTCCTATTTGTTGTTATTCTGGCTGCCGTCAAGTGGGCCCCAGCGTATGGTGAGCCCATTGACCACAGGATCGAGCCCCACAGACATCTCTCAAAAGCCCAAAGCTACTGCCCTAAAGTCAATTCCAAACAGAGACGAAACTGCAAGGAGGGAGGCTTCCAAAAATTCGTGGGGAAAAAAATCAAATGATCTTTTCATCCCATTTTCCCACAAACTTTTTGAAGCCTCTCCCCACCCTCCACCCCACCACCAGATATATGCTGAGTCACAAATGGGTCCCTTAGACTCACAGAACATCCTGCAATGACTCATCGAAGCCAGAGTGTGAGCCATGAGCTGGGTGTTACGTTAATACTTCCAGGTCAGTGCTAGGAGGAGGGTACATTCTTTTGGCTGGATCTTCATCACTAAAATGACCCGTGGTTACAATGCTCCTGGGAGGGGGTGGGGGTGGGGGGCAGAAACTAAAGCCAAGGAGGCCTGAGGGACAGACTTTGGAATCCAAATTCAGGAGCTGGTGGTCTGTGCCCGTTGAGAGGCTGCCGCAGACTTCTTCGATGTGTAAACAAAGCACTCTTTGCTGTTAGCAAATGGAGTAAACCATTGTGAAGCTGCCTTTCATCCAAAGGAGGAGGATGGAGTACCTGGCTCAGATCCTGTGTCTTGGAAGCTCTGCATCCCTTATGTGTCAGAAGCTTGTCCGAAGGAATCCTCCCACCCAATATGTCCTGCAGGATCGTGACCAGTTACTCAAGCTGGAAGCAGAGGTGTGTTCTCCAATAGGAAATGAACAGGGTCCAAAGGAACCTGCATTCTTGCTGACCAACGGGTGCTGCAATTCAAGGTAGAAGGAAGCAGGCACACCCCACTCACAGAGCACCTTCCACAGCAAGTGATAACTCTTGCACATGTTCTCTCTCTCTCTCTCTCTCTCCACACACACACACACACACACACACTTCATTGGGATTTCTTAAAGCTAACATTTAAGTCCTGCGGATTCAGTCTAAATAAAATGATTTTTTTAAACTCATTTTACCTCTAAATTTGGCCAGTTTTATCCTTAGATAAGGCTCTCTACCTCCACCCCCAAAAAGTGTACAGGAGATCTGTAGAGCAAGTCAAAAGGGTTTTAAGTTAAGGGATTTTATCCCCACCTTAAAAAAAAAATGTAATTGTCATTGATTTCAGTCACCTGATTCTGCAAGGCCCAGACACTTGCAAATGCAAAATAGGTTTCCCACCGTTCAGAAGGAGAGTCTGGGGGAGTATTCTGGCTGTCAGGAGACAATCCGGTAATGAGCATAAAGTCTTCCATACAGACAAACAGAATAAAAGGCGGTGTTAAAATGACTGCAGCCTTGAATAATAGCTGAGCGGCAAAGAGACGACAGAAATGGTAATGAGTACAATAACGCGCTGAACTTGGAGTGTTTTTATTTAAAAGATTCTGATTAACCAGAAAATGAGCATTAATCCCGGCCACTTGGAAAATAACAACACACTGGCTTATTGCTGCAAGCGAAAGGTAAGGAAACAGTCACCTGGGGCACGAAGGTGAGGTGGAGGGATGAACCCGCCGCCCCTGGAACCTGGACCATTCAGAGCCCTGAGTGAAACAGCTTAGTAGGTCCACGTCTCAATCGCCAATTCCCAAAGGCTTGTGATGGCCTGGAATTCCAGTCTTTCGATTCCTGAGAAGGTTTCACTGATACTAAAAAACAGGCTTTCCCAACCATCTACGATTCCTATTTTGAAGAGGAAAAGTACCCTGCCAACCCTCCTCCCAACGACGCCGGTGACACTGGGGTTTCTGTAGGGAGCCTGCTGCTGGTGTGTGGGCAATTGTCCACTCAGTCCCAACTGACGGTGAGCCAGTGCAACACTGAGCAAGGTGCCGGCAGGCGCTGGGCACCCCACGACGGAGACCTGGCGGGTGTGTGCCCAAGGGGGTCCAGGGTCTGATTTTGCAGAAGTGGATGTCTCAGCACGTCTGTCCTGATGAGCTTCGTTGGAAAATTCTGCTGAAGCCTGTTCAGCCTCTCAGCTGCAGGCCAGCCTCCCCGGCGGCAGGCCTCTCCCAGCAGGTCTCAAGTCCCCAACAAACAAGATGTCAAAGGTAACTTTCTCATCTACAAGTTCCTTGTTACAGCTGTCAACAGAGAGTCACTAGTTTTATCCACGAAGGGAGCTCTTGGTGTGTTCGATGGGTGGTTTTTTAGGGAAGAAGATCTGAGAGTAGGAATAATAGAAGCAGACTTCAAAACATGGAACTGATTGTCCTTAAAGCTTCTCATTGGCAATCTAGCACTTACAAGATGCAGCCATTGGAAAGGCACGTCCACAGGGATTCCTCCAACGTGCCCTGACACCATGCTTCCTGGATTTATCCTCGGTGTGCGGGAGATTGTAAAACTCCATAGCCGCTCTTCGCATTATTATTTACAACCATGTCCTAGCGTGCGCTGTAGTCATAGACCCTCCAACATGTCCAACCCTGGACCAAGGGACGTGCGTCGTTCCCTTGGGACCAATGCACTGTGATTTGCCAGAATCTCCCCATCTGGAATGTCAGCGTTATCTTCCATTCTCTCCCAGAGTCTCCTCAAATTGACTACAGAAGGGGAAGGTTCTTGAATGTGGCCCTTCTCCGTTTCTTAATTCAGGCAATCTGCAAAAATTCCAATTACCTCCAAAGGTCTCCCCACAGCCCCAACCACCTTTGTTTCCAGTCTCTCCTTACTGAGACATACCTGATAAAGACATACGTCAATATTTCCCCTTGCCTGCCAGAGGCCAAGCAATTCTCCAGTTTACCACAAGCTGCCCTGCCCTTATCTCATGACATGGAACCCATCTTCTAAATACCCTGAATTCCTTAGCATGTCCCCACTTCAGCATGTTTTCACAATTCAATTACTGTACATGTTCTGGTTTGGGCAAAATTATCCTTGAAGATAGATAAGAGGGACTCACACATCGGGTCCTGTCTCTCAGGATGCCTAGAGGACCAGGGCCATGTGCCTGCTCTGGGACTGCACCCCTGCCATTCAGGGATCCAGGACGCCTGCATTCCTCATCCACATGTGGGAGACTGCTTCTAGGGCCTGTGTGGACCTGTTCCTGTGTATTCCCTGCAGAGGGCAGACCACACCACCATCCTTCACATTCCCAAGCCTGAGAGTGGACAAGAGACAGCGACTCCCAGGGCCCTGTGCCAGAGACAGAATGTCCACATGTGAGCACACAGAGTCGCAGGTGGGACTAGAAAGAAAAGGACGGAAGAGGGTTCAATATCATCCCATCCCAACATGGAACTCCCCAAAGCACTGAAATTTGAAGTTGGCCTTTCTGTTCATTGGGACAATAAGTCTGTCCAGGGTGGGAGATGGGGTGCACTATACTGCATTTAAGCTAGTTAGTGTGATCTGTAATTTTTTGTTACTTAGATAAATGGTATGCAACTTCTTTTTTTTTTTTTTTTGTAGCCCTGGGCTGAGTCCTGTACTGAGCAGCCATGAGGAGCAGACCTGCTTTTCTGTCCTGTTCTTAATCCCCATCTCTGCCTGGTGAACTCCTACTTAACCTTCAAAAGTCCTGCAAATGTCACTTCCTCAGGGAAGTCTTTCTCCAGCAGAGTTAGCCACTCTTATTTATTTGGATTTTTAAAATATTGTAAAGGATAACTCGTGAGTAATTACACGCCACCAAATAAGAGAACAAAATGCTTCTTCCTCCTCCTCCTTCCCAAGGGTGCTCTGTCACAGAGAGAGAGCTGGCTGTAGCTGGGACAGAAGCTGGGAGCTGGTGCGCGGCCGACTCCTGCTCAGTTACCTCCCAACTCAATCTCTGCTCTACTCTTCTTCCTCTGAGAACCAGCTCCATCTGTCACTCGTCCACGGGATGGAAGATGATCAGGCCACCCCTCAGGAAAGGACACTGAAAAGCAGATGGTCCGGCTGAGCTACTGGAGGAGCCCTGCTGACATTTCACCAGTTAAATGCTTACCTGCTAACCCAAGACACCCATGGGGGCAGTTCCGCTTTGTCACAGGATGTGACAGTAGATCAACCCAGGGCCACCCCACAACAAGAATCACCCCATTCTTTTCTTTTTTAAATGCATACTTCAAGGGGTTTTTTGTTTGTTTGTTTGTTTTGAGAAGTCCCATATTCTGGAGGGTTTTTTTTTCTCTCTTACATCCAAAAGACCAGTCCTGATGGAGACTCGCTTTTTAATGACCAATTCCAAATTCCCAGGGGAGGAATTTCCCACATCTTTTTAGGAGGGGATAGTACCTGGGGCTGTGAACCCTCTCTGGGACCATATCTTTCCCTGGTTCAGTCAGCACTGGTCGTTGCCTTGGAGACTGAGAGGAAGAGAGAGGAAAAGCTACCGCATTTCAAAAACTCTCAGAGCTTCATTTTACGCAGGATGAAGAGCAAGGCTTCATACACCTCTGAGGACACACCCCCCTGTGACAGGCACACAACTGGGCAGAGGGGAAGCAGAGTCAGCCGCGGGCTGTCCCTGGGAGGTCCCAGCACCATGGGAGAAAAGAGAAGCCACCCGAAAACTCTGAGTGTAGGGACAGATTGAGAACAGGGCTCACCTGTGGAGGCTCCCCTACCACTCGGGGCACGGTGTCCAGGCAGAAGAGCTGGCGAGAGCTGCACAGAGCACAGAGGTGGGGCTGAGCCTCAAAGAGAGGCGGTGGGATGGTGTCTTGCCTGCTGGAGGTGGGGTCCCGCCTCCTGCGGGAAAACCTGGTGGGAGGCTCAGTAACAGACTGCAAATGCTGACCGCAGGTTTGGGTGATGACCACCCACCCAAGCCATCAAACCCATGCTGATGCAGAGTAACTTTCTAAGACAGAGTAGAACCCTCCCCTAAGATTTCTGAGAGGGAGGCTTTATAGGAACAGACAAAACAGACAAACATTAAAAAAAAAAAAAAACTCTCCTAGTAACGATGAGTACCAGAACGAAGAAAATGTTCTAAAACTGATCGTGGTGATGATTGTACAACTCTTCTTGATGGGAGTGAATTACTGAGCTGTCTGACATGTAAATTATATCCAGATAAAGCTTGAAGCAGGGGGAAAAAACCCAAACCTCAAACTCACTGTCATCAAGTTGATTCTGACTCACAGCGGCCCTATAGGACAGAGAAACACAGTTTCTGAGTCGGTAACTCTTTTTTTTTTAATTAAAAGATCATCTTATTGAGGCTTTTACAACTCTTATCACAATCCATACATGGATGGCATCAGATATGTTTGTACATAGGCTGTCATCATTTTTTCTAGACATTTACTTTCTATTGGGCCCTTGGTATTAGCTCCTCCTTTTCCCTCCCTCTCCCTTCCACCCTCATGACCCCTTGGTAGATTATAAATTATTATAATTATTCCCATATCTCACACCAACCATTGGCTCCCTTCCTCCATGTTTTCTGTTGGTCTCCTCCCTGGAGGGATGTGTATGGTTATGTGTCAATCATTGCTATCGGTTCCCCTTTTCTCCCATCTTCTCCCACCTCCCCTTCTGGTATCACTATTCCCACTCCTGTTCCTGGATTCCATGTGTGGGGAGCTCCCATCCTTTTTATACCAGTGTACAGGTTTCTGTCTGGTCTGAAATGAGAAGCAGCCCAGGAGTCATGGTAGTGGGGGGTAAGGAAGCCTCAATAAACCAGAAAAATATTGTGTTTCATTGATGTTTTACTGCACCCTGGTTGACTCATCCCTTCCCTTTGGCCTGTCTATGGGTGGATTGTTCCATTCTCTACAGATGGTCTTTGGGTCTTTGTTCCACCCCACCCTCCTTCACAACAGTATGTTTTTGTTTGTTTGTTATATGTCTTTCGATGCCTGCTACCAGGTTCCAATGACTTCTCCTGTACACACCAGTGGTGTACAAGTTCCATGTTGGCTTGTTGTTTCTTTGCTAGGTGACCACTTGCTTATCTTTACCCCTTTAAGACCCCAGACACCATATCTCTTAATTGCCAGGCACCATTCACCTTCTTCACCACATTTGCTTATGCACTCATTTTGTCTTCAGTGATTGTGACAGAATGCCAATTTGTTAGGACAGAGTGAAGGAGGATATGAAAAAGTCCATCCACTACCTGAAAGTATTGCCACATATATGTGTGTGTGTGTGTATGTATGTATGTATGTGTATATATGTATATCTGTGTGCCAATGCCTCTATTTTTGTGGATTGAGGTATTTACATATGTGCATACCTATGCTTATACTTCCATCCATAGCTTAGCTTCCTAGATCCTTCCTCTGTTTCCTTTTATCTTCCTCATGACCCACCATCACATCCCCCTATCGCTACCTCTTGGTACTCTTCTTAGCTAGTATGCTCTTGCTCTGACACCCCCAGGATCTCTATCTCCTCCTTGTTAATTTTTATTCCATAGTTGTTCCCCTGTCTACACCACTGTTTGCTCACTGCACCCTTCCCTTGCCACCTTCTCCCCCAAGTCCCTCCAGGATTGTCAGTCCTGTTGCTTTCTCCTCTTACTTCCCATGTTTAGCTTATATAAGTAGGCAAACCAACAATGACATAGACCAAAAAAGAGACTGAAAAAAGAAAAGGAGGAAAAACATACATAATTCCAAGTTTGTTTGCTGGCCTTTATGACTATGTCCCTGCTGACCCTTGGGGAATTCCAAGAGCTCCCCCTCCTAGCCTAATGGCTATTACTGGGGTTCTCTCGAGGCTTCGTAGCTTTGCTTTGCTACAACTGCTGCTCTGTTATGTTCTGGTCTTGGTTTGCCCTTCTGTGGGAGGTTCAGACCACACTACTCCCTGCTGTGTGGTCCCAGTAGTATTGTCCTCTGTGGCAATATGCTCCAGAAAGGGGACAACAGGACACAAGCTGTTCTCAGCCCTACCGTCCTTTCTGTTTCTTAGCAGCTCCCTGAAGGGGTATTGTCTTGCTTGTGTCCCCCCTGCCCCACGCACCAGCATGGAGTCTAGACTGTCCCTTTTTCTTTTACCTTCTTGGTTTGTTTTTATGTTTGTGTGTGGGAGCGTGCTGGCCCATCTCCCCCAACTGTAGGTTTAGTGTTGTTCTCTGTAGCACATATTTCTCTGGAGGGGGGTCAGTTTGACTCTGGTTGGGGCCAGTACTGTAGCCCTCTCTTTTCATGCAGTCCTCCACGTGGTTATGTTGCCCTCATGCTTTGGTGCATTGTGGTGGGGTCTCTATGCCCACTCCCAATTCTGTGGAGACAAAACCAATACTCTCCCCATGAGTGGGTGAGTGCCCTGCTCCTCCCATGCCATCATCTCACTTTCACATACACACCCCACCTTTTCTCCCTTCCCCTTTTCCCCTTCTTTGTGTTGGATTAGCATGTACCTCCTTGAGTTTGGTCTGACCTCCACCTGACTGCCTGGACCTCAACCTGTCTATTTTGAGATGGGAAGCTTCTCTTCTATACCTACTGTGCTGATTACACTTACCTCAGAGGACTCATGCTGTACTTAGTGCAATACTTAACTCACTGCACCACCGGGCCTCCTCTGGGCGATGACGGTAAAGCAACAGACATTACCGAAGGCTATCGATGTAGGAAGTCCCAAGCCCGGCTCTAAGGAGTGGGCAGAAACCCAGAAAGGATGAAAAGGAGGTTTCGAATAGAGGGCCATGTTTTAAGATTGATGTTTAAAGTACAATGTCCTTCTCGTGTTTACAAGAGGCCTGATCAAAGGGTTCCTGCAACCTAAAATCATGCATGTCTTCAAATGGACAGTCCCCCCACCAACTTAAGCAAACCTGTCATCCCCAAGGTAAGGTCTCAAATCTGACAGGCAGGCAGGCTTAGTCCAAAGAACTGAAGCCATCAAGTTCCCAAGAAACAATTCAGGTTCCTCTAAAGGATGGCTGAGGCAATGTGTGGGGGTGGGGGGCACCTGCCCTGACACCATCAGCCCCGTGCTGTGTCCTGGAAGGAAACAGAGCCAGGAGGAACTGACAGTGTGCCCAGGATTCATCTGTGGAATGGCAGCTGTTTTTGTTTATTTTTTTTTTTCAGCATCCAGTCCCATGAGCAACTCCTATGTCCTAAACATGTCTGAGTGACACGTCCCAGTGAGCACCCACTTGGGCCTCAGCCATTGTGGCCCCTTGCGCAATGAGATGAACCGCTGCTTGGTCTCATGCCATCCCTATCACCAGCTGAGGATCCAGCCACGGTGGCAGGATTTCCACGGGTTGATTTTAGCAGGTAGACCACCACACCTTTATTCCGGTCTCTCTCACTTTGGCAGCTCCGTGGAAAACGGTTCGGTATTTTAGCAATGCTGGAGCCTCCGTTGACAAACAGGTGGAGTCCGTTTGAAAAGCAGCCCAGAGCCTGCACATTGGAGATGTGGAGGACATGTTTGCTTTCTAAGAATTCTTTTTAAAGTGAAAGATGTGAGAATGCCCCCTTTCTGGCTAGTTCTCATTAGGCAAACAGGACAGGACCATCACCTTCCATGGCTCATGGCCCGTGGGAGAATGCTGACAGCTCAGCGATGGGAACCGATGGAGCAATGACTGGCCTGTCTCTCTGCCTGAGATAAACGGACACTTGATTCCTTCTCCCTGACTAAAGCTGCAGAAGGCAGTAGTCTGCAAACTTATCAGTTACTTCATGTCACCAACCTGATCTTCCTCTCCTGTTGGTGAATAACTTACTTGATGTGTTAATGCTTCTTTGTAAACCTTCAAGTTGTGGACTGTCTCTTTGTGTGTAAGCCTGTCCCGTGTTGGAGGCTGCCTGCAGGGAAAGTATTTAAATCTAATAAATCTAATAAAGCCTGGGCCCTGGAGTGTCTTACTGCAGGGACCCTGGCCTCTAGCTTTTACCTTTCTCTTTTGTTTATAAGTTTTCTCATTGCAGATCATGCCCTCTCAAACCCAGTCTCTACATCACCTTACACCCACTATTCTGTGGGCCAAAGATGAAGCTGTATGCTTCTGTAAAGATGGAAAGTTTTGGAAATCCAAATGAGCAATTCTACTCTTTCTTATAGGGTGATGATGAGCTAGAAAGGACTTGAAATCAGTGAGTTGGTTCTTGTCCGTTTGTGAAGTATTATATTCTATGTTTCGAACCAGAACCACTTGCCCCAGACTCCCATGCATGTCTACATAGAACTGTACTTCATAGGGTTTGCAATGGCTGATTAAAAATAAATCACATGGACTTTCTTCGCAGGCGCCTCTTGGTGGACTCGAACCTTCCAATTTGCAGTGAGCAGCCCCACACATTCATTGGGCCACTGAGGGCCTTTACTGGGTGGAGTGACAAATAAGTGCCCTGGTTTTATTATGGTTGGTTGGATTTCCCTGCGTTCTCAGAACAGCATGCTGTAAGAGTGCATGCGCGCACACACAGACACAAACACACCCCACCCTCTCCACCATGGTCCTTTCCTTAATCTCCCTTCCTGGGCTTCAGCAGGTGCAGAGAATAGAGAGGTGGACACTGGGAGAGGCACAGAGCCAGACTCCACGTGCAGGAAGAACAAGTCGTGGCTCCTGAATGTGTTTGATCGCCCGCCTCTCTTGACCCTGGTGCTTAGATGAGAAAATGTAAACAACTTGATCAAACACTTTTCAGTCGGGGCTCTTCAGCCCTTCCCGATTAAAATGGGAAAGTCAACAGTGGTAAGTGGCCTCGAAAGGAGACTCCCCCCTTCCTGCACGTGGCCCCTCTCATCCTGGGCTCAGCACTGCCCAAACAAAAGCCTGAGCCCAGTGGGGGCCCGTGTGGGATTCCAGAGGGCTGCTGCGAGTTGCCGGAAATGTCAACCACCACAACAGGAACTCAACGTTTGACAGGAAATTGTCGCGCCTGCATTAGCAAGCAGGAGCAGCATTAGTGTTTTTCTAATCACTACCTATTGTTCTGCGGTGCTCTCTGCTGTTGCCCTAGCTGGCAGTGGGGCTGCCCTTTCCAGGGAGCCGGTGGGGAGAGCACTGCTTGTGCTCACCGCCCCATCTTTTATGGGGCAGAGTAATTCTGACTTCCCGATGTTGGTGGTAGCAAGGGTCGGGTGGGACGTGTTATAACTGAAGCCTTGTGTAACCACTTCCTGAGAGTCAAGGTGTTTGGACATATTGGACAAGGAGGTACACTAACAGGTTTGCCTGACATGCCTTTGCTTAAGGAACTGGAGAGTCTTTTGTGCAATAATTCATCTAATGGCCAAAAGCATCCAGGCACACTGAGTCTAACCCAGTTGAAAAGAGAGAGAGGACATAAAGATGAACACAAGCCTGAATCTGTATTTGTAGTCATCTCCGGCAACCATCCCTAAATGTTGATTCATGTCTAAATCCTAATGGGGAGTGAGGAAGAATGGAGTTATGAGTTGCTTTGAAAGAACCTCTTGACTGAACTTAAGATGAATACCTCTAAAAGAAGCAACACAGCTTGTAAATCATCCGCATTAGCAAACCCAAGAAGAAGAGAAAGGTCTCCTTCCCGCCTTCTTACATGAAGGTGGCATCTTCAGTATTTTAGGGGTGCCCAGTGTTACCACTGGGACAGAGACTCGTTGCCTGGAGGAGTCCAATAGAGGGTGGACACACCACATTCTCAGACTGCTTATAGAGACATCCTTTGGGGACATTCAGAAATGCCTGCTGGGCAGTGCTATTTCTTTTTCTTTCTTTCTTTCTTTCTTTCTTTCTTTCTTTCTTTCTTTCAGGAAATTCAATTTTATTTGGTGGGTATAAGTGAGGCAGCACAGGGCTACCAAGGTCTTCATGAATGCAGGGCCCACCACTTGTCCAAGGGATTACAGTTAGGGATGTGCTTGACTCCACAGCCATCTGGAATGAGGTGCTTTTCAGTCACTGTATTTTTAAACCCATCGGCATTAAACTTAGTGAAGCCCCACTTCTTGGAGATGTGGATCTTCTGGCACCTAGGAAACTTGAACTTGGCCCGGTGTAAGGCCTCAATCACATGATCCTTGTTTTGAAGTTTGGGCAGTGCTATTTGTAATGATCTGACTAAGCAACTGGTATAAAAAGCCAGTGAGCTATTTATGACACATTCCTAGTTTTCTTTTTGGTTGACTATAATATTTAGGTAATTCATGACATTTCTTTCTTTAATTTTTATAGCTGTCCA
This sequence comes from Nesogale talazaci, assembly GCA_004026705.1. Taxonomy (NCBI): domain Eukaryota; kingdom Metazoa; phylum Chordata; class Mammalia; order Afrosoricida; family Tenrecidae; genus Nesogale; species Nesogale talazaci. The sequence continues at coordinate 22,277 of PVJH01005499.1, forward strand.
AACTTGGATAAACATATTGCCAAATCTCAAAGCTTCCAATGACTCATTGCAAGTGAAGTTTTAGATGGATATAAGCTCTAACTGCAAATACCGTGGAGTAGCATTATACAGCATATGGATTTTTGACACCGAACCTTCATACTTAACTACATTGTTGATGTTTCTCGCTATAAAAAGGCCTCATGTGTTACTCTGGGTTGACTAGAGAAACAAATTCAGGGTTACAAATATGTATGAAATAACTTTATATCAAAGAGTAATTGTATATTAAGCAAACATTAAGCCAGCCCAGATCAAGTCCATCTGTCCAGTATTAGCCAATATGTCTAATACCAGTCTATAAATTCCTCTTCAGACTCATGCAGCACATACAATGATGCCAAATGCAGGAAGATCAAGACTGGGGGGTGAAAAGTCTTGTGGGCCCAGTGGTGGTGGAAGCATCTCAAGGCTTTGTCTACAATCAGCATGGCTTGAAATAGCTTGTCAACAGGAAGGTGAAGCACAGAGTGTGTCATGCCTCCAGGGAGGAAGAGAGAAAGTTCCCAGAATTCTCATGAGAAGGCCACACCCCCAAGAAGGCATCTGGTTGTGACCTGACTGACAGACTAGACTCTACCCTGAAACTCTCTTTAAAATTTTAATCATTTTATTGGGGGCTCTTACAGCTCTTATCAAAATCCATCCACCCATCCTTTTTATATGTTGCCATCATCATTTTCAAAACATTTTCTTTCTACTTAAGCCTCTGATATCAGCTCCTCATTTTCTTCCTCCCCACCCTCCCTCCCTCACGAACCCTTGATAATTTATAACTTTTTTCATGTCTTACACCAACCCCTATCTCCCTTCACTCACTTTTGTGTTGTCTGTCCCCTGGGAGGGGGTTATACATAGATCACTGTGATTGGTTCCCCTTTTCTCCCCACACCTTACCCTTACTGTCCTGGTATCACTACACTCATTATTGGTACTCAGGGGGTTATCGGTCCTGGATTCCCTGTATTGCAGGCTCTTATCTGTACCAATGTGCATGCTCTGGTCTAGCCAGATTTGTTAGGTAGAATTGATGTCATGATCGTTGAGGGGAGGAAGCATTAAAGAACTAGAGGAAAGTTGTATGTTTCATCAGTGCTACACTGCACTCTGACTGGCTTGTCTCTTCCTTGTGACCCATCTGTAAGGAGGTGTTCAACTTTCTACAGATGACTTTGGGTCTCACTCCATGCTCCCTGTCATTCACATTGATATGATTTTTGTGCTGGATCTTTGATGCCCGACATCTGAACCCATCAACACCTCATGATCACATAGTCTGGTGTGCTTCTTCCATGTGTGTTCTGTTACTTTTGATAGGCAGGCACCATCTGCTTTCTTCACCACATTTGCTATGTACCCATTTTGCCTTAAGTGATCATATCAGGAAGGTGAGCATCTTGGAATGCTGGGTTATTAGAACAAAGTGTTCTTGCACTGAGAGAGTACTTGAGTAGAGGCCCAATGTCTATCCTGCTACGTTAGTACTTAACATATAAAATATGTACATAGATCCATTTCTTTATCATTATATGTAAATATGTTTACACATGTACGTTTCTGAATGTAGACCTCTATAAATCTCCTTTGCCTCCTAGTTCTTTCCTCTATTTCCTTTTACTTTCCTCTAGTCCCACTATCATGTTTGGCCTTCATTCAGATTTCAGTAATTCCTCTCGACTGCATTGTCCTTGATTATGCCCCACCAGGGATCCTCCACCCTCCTTGTTACAAATTTTAGATCATTTCTTGTTACCTTTCCCTGGGTTTGTTAATACCCACTTCCTTTCCCCAGTCTCTCCCTCTCTCTTCATTCTTAATATCCTCAAGTTGACAGGGGAATTATGTAACTACTGCACCTCACCAAAATAAATCTCTAAAGGTGCTTTAAAATAGCTTATGTTTATATTCATTTGTAAGCTTGTTGGTCTTATATATTTCCACTCAAGAGCAAAAGCAAACAGCCACGCAAAAACTATATATGTATGTTCATAGCAGTTCTTGTTTGTAATAGCTAAAAACTGGAAATAGCCCAAATGCCCATGCACAAGGAAGTAGCTAAATAAAATGTAAGTCAATAAACAAATTATGGCATGGTCACACATGGAATGTTGCTTAGTAATAAAAAAGAGTACCCTACCAGCACAGATTATAACATAAACAAGTCTCTAGACAATAATGCCAAAGGAAACAAGCAAGATTTTTTTAAAGTGCATACCTTATGAGTTCACTTATATAAAATTCAAGAAAATGCAAACTGATCTATAGTGGCAAAAAGCAGAACAGTGCTTGCCTGGTGAGGAGCAGAGGACAGAGAAAGAGTGAATATGACATGACCCAAAGGGAATCATTAGATACAAGCACTATGTTCATTATCTTGACTGTGGTGGTGATGATTTTACAGGGATAGGTGAGTTTGAGCCCAAAAGTATTGCTAATGGGGTTCCAGTTCTTCCATGCATAGGTTTCTTCCCAACAGATCATATCTAAACATATCTAAACAAATCAGTGTATGGTTGCAGACAAGCTCTCAGTAATACACTCATCTTAGTCTTGTGAGGATGCCTTAGGGAAAAAGGATACTCTTGTGTCAATTTCAGGATTGGGAGTGTAGGGGTGGAGTCTAGCCTGTCAAGCTGGAGATAACTAATGAGAACTCCGTGTAGGCATGGATTTCTCCTAAGAATTCTGGCAAATCTTTCAGTATTTCCTCTTGGAGGTGAGAAACAAAAAACTCAGTCCTTGGGAGACATTGCAGCTGACCGGACACAGGGCAGCATGCTGATAGACCCTGAGCCCCAGAACCTGGAGGAGTCACGGGAGACCCCTGCCAGCTCTGAGATGCTTCTACCGCCACTAGATACATCAGACTCTGCACCCACTGGCCTTTCATTCTCCTGGCGTCATTGCATATGCTTCTTGAATCTGTAGAAGACTTTATAGACTGGTATCAGACATATGGACTAATATTGGACTTATGACCTTGGACTAGATTGGGTTGGGATGCTTTCTCAATGTTCCACTCCTCTTGTATATAAACCTCTCCCTTATATACATATGCATGTTTATGAATTTGCTTCTCTAGTCTCCCTGGACTAGCACAGATACAGTGGAAAGAGTGGCTTCCAATAGGATCTGGTGGGCCAGATGAATTCAAGACAAAGAGATCAACTCAGAAGGTTATGATGACTTTTCTTGGAATTCCAAAGGAATAGATTTTCTTGAAGCACACAGGACAATCACAACTTATTAGGAAGAGGCTTTAAGGAGATTAAAAATGAAGAACGTTTTTAAAAGAAATGACTAGAAAAATTGCATGGAGGCATTTCCCCCTCATCACCACAGTGTATCTGCTCATTCTTTGAAGGACTTGAAGGGTGTCCAATAAGAATTTCACCAGGAGCCAGAGAAAGTCGGGGGATGGCTTTCCTTTCAGAAGAACACGTTCAAGATATCTGTCTGAGGGAGCAAAGGCCTCTGAGACAAAAAGCATCGGTGACTGTGGCATGGAGAGCTAGGAGTCAGCATGGAGAATGTGGGGTGTCTTCTCCTCATCTGGCCTAAGACCATGGGATTTGTGAGACAAAGCAACAGGTAGGCTGCCTTCCTGGTTCCTAGAGGCAGAGGCCAAGGAACCATGTGCGGAGAGACTGAGGACCAGAGAGAGATTTGCTCCTGGCTGAGCAGAGGTGTTTCTGACCATTTTCTTATTATTTGCCAACCCTGATTTGTGGTCACCTATTAATTTTCTTAATAGGCCCCCTAATGTAAATAATAATAACAATAAAGAAAATCACTGGAAAACCTTACCTTCTCTACCATAGAGCTCTGATCTTACTCCTTTAAACTTCTTTTTGACCCCCAAACTCAAAGAACTTATAAAGGGAAATGCTGATAGACCCTGAACCCCAGAACCTGGAGGAGTAACGGGAGACCCCTGCCAGCTCTGAGATGCTTCTACCGCCACTAGATACATCAGACTCTGCATCCACTGGCCTGTCATTCTCCTGGCATCATTGCATATGCTTCATGAATCTGTAGAAGACTTTATAGACTGGTATCAGACATATGGACTAATATGTCAAAGCATACAACTTTCTTCTCATTCTTCAATGCTCCTCTCCCCCTCCCCCCACTATCATGATCCCAATTCTACCTTACAAATCAGGCTAGACCACAGCATGTACACGGGTACAAATAAGAGTCTGCAGCACAGGACCAATGATTCCTTCAGAGCCAGTGGTAAGAGCAGCAATACTGGGAGGGTGGAGGGAAGGTGAGGTAAAAGGGGCCACCGATTGCAAGGATCTACATATAACCTCCTCCCTGAGATATGAACAATAGGGAACAGGTTTGAAGGGAGACATCGGACAGTGTAAGATATAACAAAATAATAATAACTTATAAATTATCAAGGGTTCATGGGGAGGGAGGAGAGAGGGGAAAAATGAGCTGATACCAAGGGCTTAAGTAGAAAGCAAATGTTTTAAGAATGATGAGAGCAACAAATGTACAAATGTGTTTGACATACAACGGATTGTGATGAGTTGTAGAAACCGTCACTAAAATGATTTTTTATTAAAGTCAAAACTGTCATTTGATGTGATGTAAATCAAAGAGTGCAAAATTCATCAGGGATGAGTTAGGAAGATGGAAATACTACATTCAGGAGTGCCCAGACCTAGGTGGAGGACATGTCAAGAAATGGCTCATTAGGTAGGCTTGGCTGGGAAAGTTCATCTTTGTTTCATTCAGCACCAGCTATGGCAACCCTCTGACTGCTAAATGATTGGATCATAAGATGACTCCTTCACAGGTTGACAAGTCGTTACAGGCTGTAGACCCGTACCTGTTTGGTAGAAAGTATTTCGCTCGTGTAAAGGGAGTAACAGAAGGTGAACCTGGAAGTATAGAAAAGAACTGGAAGGCAGAGGGCCCCAAATGGCAGGGTGAAATGATTGTGCTGTCGTCTCTAGAACAAATCTAACATTTCTTACTTGGGAGAATGGTTGAATGGTTTAGGCATCCACAAGTACAGAAAACAGAGAGATATGGAAAATGGTGGAATAGTGGGGAGGTGGGGTGCATCGTGAGCTTGGATTTAGATGTGTGGAATTTTTATTGATCTAAACAGTGGCATCTCTAAAGCCAGTGAGACTGCAGGCAAAAGTAATAAATGAAGGAGGCTAAATGCTGTATGTTACTCACTTTTGACTTTTTACTAAAAGTAATTCAAAGTTTTTGTTCTTGTCATGTTCTCTCCTGCCTAGACTTTTTCTTTCTTTTTTGGTACAGTCACAGAAGCAATTTTTGCTATTTGTCATTAGCAACAAAACAAACAAACAAAAAACATTGAAATTTCCAATATAGTTTCTAAGTCCTGAGAGAGGTGAACTGTCTTCAAAAAGTTCGAGGGAAATAAAAAATTTTGAACCAAAATAAGCTTGTACACATATGTCTAAGAGGGTCTAGTTTGTGGCACAAAGAAGAATAAGTCCTCCATCTGAAAAGTGGCCTTATTAAAGCAGCATGAATCCTGATAAAATGGAAGCAGGGTCAAGCATCAAATGTATGGTAAAGCTGGAGTGGGGATATGGGGAAATGAGTGGCCCTTTAGGAAAAGGTTGAGGGACAATACCGCAAAGAAATGAGCAGTAGACAAAAGGACAGCTGGTCTTAAGAAGGGATGAGACATTGTCGAAAGTCAGGGCTGCAGGAGAAAACCTTCCACGACTATTTTCAGCTGACTTTAAGCAGTTCAATGTGTCACCCACTACTCCACCAGGAATCTGACAGTGGACTAAAGATGCACCTTCAGATGATGGCAATTTCAGCTGATCTCTGATTGCAACTGAACTTCCCCAGGCAAAATGGTGAAGTAGACAAAATCGTTGTTTTATGCCACTACATTTGGAATAATTTTTAATATAGCAATAGTTGGATGAAATAACAATAGATCCTGCATTCAGAGTACTCAATGTTGTATTCTTAATTATTCAGAAAAGTAAAATTTCCTGGGCCTATGAAAATGTATCTGCTAAAAATGCTACTTCCACAGTTTCTTTTTTATTGAGATTGTTATGGAGGATCATGAATTAATTTTAAAAGGATAAAATGCCTGAGGCTTTAGCCCAAGAATACTCTTTTACCTTGATTCCCTGTTGTGGTGGTGCAAACCTTAAGACAACTATAAGAAATCAACACAAGAATTAGCAGAAATCTTTATTCATTCTCTTATTTCTTGAGGCAAATACTATGTATATTCAAACAACATACTTGATGGAGGTAAGCAGATTTTCAAGATGAAAAAGAATAAGTAAAGCTCTTCTAGGAGGTTTTGAAGATTGCTAATCAAAAGTACTCAAAATAATAGGATGGGTAATTACCTCGTTAGTATTGCATTGGGCAAATCTGCCACAAAAGACCTCTTTAAAATGTTCAATAGTGAAGATGTCACTTTGGGGGCCAAGGTGCACCTGACCCAAACCACAGTATTTCCAATCGTCTAATATGCATGTGGAAGCTGGACAATGAACAAAGACAAAAGGAAAATTGACACCTTTAAATTACAGCCTTGGCAAAGAATATGGAATCTATTGTAGACTGCCGGAAGACTAAACAGATCTTCACTGGAAACCAGGAGGCTTCTTAGAAGGGTGAACAGAGACACTACATCTTACATACTTTAGACGTGGAGAAGTACAAGGTCAGCCAAAAGGGGAAACTTTCTTCAAAGAGCTGGATCTGACTTGGTGGCTACAACATGGGCTCAAACATGGGCATGACTGTGAGGGCAGAAAGGGACCAGGCACTATTTCATTCTGTTGTATACAGAGGCCACTATGATTTAAAATGGATTCAATGACACCGAGATTATGAACTAAAGGTTCAACTTAAGAGTAAAATTGATGACTATATCCAGGTATGTTTCAGACACGTAGGAGTAAAAAAAAAAAATCTCTTGTCTGTCTTGAGTGCATCAGGCTCTCAATGTATGCCCAGAGATTGTGGATTTTGTTGCATATGATTTTAGAAGAGTACTAGCTATGCATTCTCTAGTGAATGATGTCCTGTACTTAGCTCACCGGGAAGCTTTGGGCTGCTCATTGCGAGGTCAGTAGTTCAAAAGTTCCAGCTGCTCAGTGGGAGAAAGGTGAAGCCCACAGGGGGCAATTCTACCTTGTCCTACAGGTGCCTGTGAGCTGGCATTGACTGACTCAAGAGTAATGAGTTTGGTCGGATGTTTAGATTTACCTCCTATGTCAAGGTATTAGGAAAGTAGAAAAATGAATCATTTATAGAAGAGATGACTAAAGAATTTTCAACAGCTACTGGATTCTGCCACACTTCCAATTTTAAAGAAATGAAACACTGTTGATTTGGGGGTACCAGAGGGGGTAAATACCATCCCCCAGATTAAGCTAATAGGTAGACAGTATCGATCGTGTTGAACTACATGTATTATGACTCTACAGCCAGTGAGTAAAAATTATTCTTGCCAACTGGGTTCATACAATCCCATCTTTGAGGGGGAAATCCCCTGTAAGCGGGCCCTTGGGTAGTCAAAATAATGTTTGTACCATCAGGAGACTTCAAAAAAAAAAGGAGGAAAGTTTATTTACTTTACATAGGAACATAGGAGATTGGACATATGGGAGAGATAGTACGGGGAGCCGAGGCCCACAAATGTGGGCTAAGCATTGGGCTGCTAACCACAAGGTATGCAGTTCAACACCACCAGCTGCTCCATGGGAAAAAGACGAGATTTTCTACTCCCCTGAAGCTTTACTCTTGGGAACCCTCTGGGGCAGAATGTTTTTCCCTTTCCAGTAGGGTTGTCATGAGTCGGAGTGTAATTAGAGTTGTAATTACAGTTAGAGGAAGTCTCAGTTTTGTGATTTGTGTTCATGGGGCTGCCAGACAAACATCACCTCGAAAAAGCACATCTCATCTCTGACTATGAACCTCATTCCCTTCACAATCCATAGCAGGGAAAACTTATTGTGGGAAAATGGCCTTGGTCATCTCTCTTACCCTGGATTCTTACTTTGCTGAAGCAATGCTTACCTTCTGGTACCACTCATGTCACACTAAGTATAGTTGCCACTTTCGGACCTTCTGTCCTTCTAGAGGTTGCAAAAAGCCAAAAAGCGATGCCTTAAAGGAAGCCAGTGGAAACTCAGTCTGGCGGTCCCAGGAAAAGGAAGATGGACAAAAAGACTCAGATGCAGATCAAACCAGATATGGCGGGTCTCAGTGGTCCATTTTCAGTTACCTGACACATTTCACTCAGTAAGACAAACAGGCACCCTTTTGAGTCTTATACTTTGGTCAGGGAAGGAAGAGAACACATTTCATGTAGCAAATGCTATTGACCACCCATCCCAGAGAGACTTGGGAAAGAAATCTTACCCTGACTGGGGAAGTAGACATCTGGGCAAGAGGACACACTTTCTAAGAGAAGTAGTCCGTATTCTCTACTGATCACAACCCCGATAAGAGCACCAGTTTTTTGTTTGTTTGTTTGTTTGTTTGTTTTTGTTTTTGGGGGGGCATCACTGCCCTCTGGTGGGAGTGGGAGGCCCAGCCTTGCTCCTGGAGAACTGCTGCTGGATTTGAAGCTCCAAGCCAGTGGGCTACAGTCCCACACTCAACCACTATGCCACTGAGGCCCAGCCCCAAGAGCACCAGTCTTTCAAGGGAAATTGACAGTGAACATCTTTTGGCACCAACCTACTCCTGTAAGTGATTCTTGTGTTGAAAACTTCAAGAGGAGGCCCTGGCTGAGCCCTGCCCAAATATTCCCAATCCTCTCAGCTGGTTGGCTAATGAAAGAGAACAGGTAGAGAAGTAGAAAGGGTTCCCGTGCAGGTACAAAAGGACAAGTGAGCGGGATAACTGGGGAGGGAGTTTCACCGGCCTGGGACACAGTAGTCAAGGCATTAGGATTAGAATTAGGCCCACTAGTGTGAGGATGTCTCTTTTCATTTCGAGGCATTTTGTTTTGTTTCAGGAGAAAGGTTACCTAACAAATGATGGGGGCGGGGGGGTTCCATTCAATATCTTGTGCACAAATGGTTCAATGACTTTGGTTACAACCCCCCACAAAGTCAGCATTCTCCCAGTTCCATCCAGAGTTTCCCAACCCACCTCACCTTCTCCTCTTTGCTCTGGGGTCTCTTACAGTTGATCGACACCTTAAAGTGGATAGTTGGGTGTTCTAAGGAGCACATTCCCTCTGACTGGTGATGTCCCCTTCTTTTGTAAATCAGTCTATGATTTGGTTGAAAGGTGGTCTCCCAGGGAAACTTAAGTTAAATGGTTGTCTGACAGTAATAGTCTCAGGGGTTCCTCTAGTGTCTCCTAGACCAGAAAGTCTAGTCTTTTATGAATTTTGATTCTGTCATATTTTTCATCTGCTGTAGCCAGAACCTTCTATTGTGCTCCTGCTCAGAGTCCTTGGTAGTGGCAGCCAGGCACCATCTACTTCGTCTGATCTCCAGCTAAAGGAGGTTGTGGTTCATATGGGCTGTAGTCCTTTGGACCAATTACTTCCTGAACTTTTGTTTCCCTTCATTCTCTTCTGCTCCAGAGAAGAAGAGAACAATAGTTGCTCTCAAGTTTTTAAGGCCCCAGGGCTGCATGCAAATTAAAATGTGGAATATTAATATAACATATCCAATCCTTCAATAACAAGAACAGCAAACAATAATTTATGCATGTGTAAAGGTAGGTGGGTGTGATAACTAGATGTGGAAGATCTGATGAGCATATATCTGCATTCATGTACAGTATGGTCTTCATCAACTATATTATGTCAGGTGACTTAGATGTCACCTGAGAGTATGGTCCTAAGTCCTCACCTAGTAGCTCAATCCCACAACGTGTATGATTATGGGCAAGGAATTTCTATAACTGTCTCCTATGAGCTTTGTTTTGTATAAGGATATACTGTATATACTCATGTATAAGCAGAGTTTTCAGGGCATTCTTTAATGCAGTTTTTGTGGTAGAATTAGGTGCCTCGGCTGATATTCGGGTCGGCTTATACTCGAATATATATGATACACCCTTTGTTTACAAATATGTTCACCCTCTATATGGTATGCTTGCACATATCCTCTCATCAGACCTTCTATATCTATTTAGCAGACATCCCTACCTTTGCGCAAGCATACGTTATTGTTCACTGCTATTGTTGTTGAGGAATTGTATGTGTTATAGAATCTACCACAATTACCCTTCTCTGCATCTCCTTTGCCTTTGTCACGTCCAGTTGACTTTGCCTCTCTCGTGCTTTGCCTTCCCCTCCACTGCAGATGATACGTAAGTCCTCTCTATCTTCTGAGAAGTGCCTGGGGAAGGTGTATACACTTTATAAAGAACACTTATGCAAAGCATGCACTCACTCTTACCTTCAGAAGCACTGGCAATGATACGAAAGGTGGGATCTGGAGTTATGCAGGTAGCAGAGTCTACTGTATGGGGAAGTAGCTAGAGGAGACAGCCCAGCAGTCCCCTCCAGAGTACTGGTTCCAAGCCTGGATAAATTTTGGATCATATGCAGGCCCTCTGTTGCCCTTGTGTGACTATGTAGTATTATTTAAGTACCCTGGTATTGTCCAGAGAGTCATGGCGATGGACTACTAACCGGAGGGTTTATGGTTCAAACCCTGTGTGACACGGGTAAAGCTTCCCCAAAGAGTGACTCAGGACTACAATAGCACATCTCTGTATCTTCCTTTGGCAGAGCTACTGGAAGGATTTGCCCATTAATCTTCAACAGGCAGTGAGTACTTAATCGTAAGGACTCCCTAACAATGGCTGTGGTTATGGGGGTGGGGGGCAGAATGACAATGAAAAGGAACCAGGGGAAAATACTGCCTGCCCTCTCTTCCCCCTTAAACAGTATGGTTTTTAATGTCAAACTTCACCACAAAGTGCAGGCAGGATGGAGAAGATGATAGAGCGAGAATCTAGTTAATGTTTGCCGAGCATTGATTTTTGTCCGAGGGACACAGCATTTTGCATATGTTATCTCAGTTTCCCTTCCCAGTAACCTCATGAGGTCGGGCCCTGTTTCCATCCCGGAAAGAAAGATCTGAGTCGTTAAAGGGTTTGATCAATTCAGACAGACTGCAGAGCCTGAGCGAGAGTCCACACTTGTAATTATGAAGCGTTACTGCCTCTAACTTATACCTAATTTTGAATAAAATGGTATTTTATTTCATGCTCTAGGCATTTTATCTGCAGTGTTCAAAACCTCTCACATTTTCATATTCTGTTAAAACAACAAATTCCAAGTGAACCCCAGGAGCTGAATGTTTTTATTCTTGGCTAAGGACCAAATGACACCATCACACCTTCCGGGTTTCCTGTGTTCTCAGCATTTGTAATCGGTCTTGCTAAAAGCTCCTGGCTCCCCGCAATTGTCCTTTCCCCCTGTGATATGTTACCCCTATGAACAGGCTGGCCGTTCACTGCCGTCAAGTTGACTGCAAAGTACACAGACCCTGTAGGACAGACTTGAACTGCTTGTAAGCCTCCCAAGACTGTACGTAAATCTTCACAGGACCAGGGAGCCTGAGCTTTCTTCCTCTGCGTGGCTGGTGGGTTTGAACCGAGAAACTTGTCGTGAGCAGCTCATTTTCTAACTCACGACACCACCAGATGGCCCAACAAAGCTAGCTTCCGCCCAGTCGATGTCAACTCAGAGTGACCTGATAGACGGCACAGGGTAAGTTTCCAGGACGATAACAATCAACGGGGGTAGAAAGTCTCATCTTTTCACAAGAAACAGGTTTCCATATGATGACTTTGCGGCTAGTAGCCCAACCTGTAACCCACTCTGCCACCAGGCCGCCTTTCTACAGGCCACCAAACCCCAAAACTAGCTCACCGCCATGGAGTCAATTCTGACTCACGGCCACCCTATAGGACAGGACCGACCCGTCCCAGTGGGTTTTGGGGACTGTAACTCTTTCCAGAAATAGAAAGTCTTCTCTTTTCCCCCGTGGCATAGCTGTTGCTTTTGAACTATTTATTAACTTTGAAGTTAGTTGCCCAACTTGTATCCCACGACCCCAGAGCAACCCTCTGAAGACCACCAAGCCAAGCTCACTGCCACAGAGGTGACGCTAACCCAGAATGACTCTGTGGGGAACAGCAGCTGGCAATCACAAAGGGAAGAAGATACATGAAGCATAAAGGCCAGATAATCATTGACCAAGCTAATGACCTCTTTCTGAACAGGAGGAAATGCCTGACCTTAATACAAACCTAACAGGAACCCTGATGGCGCCATGGTTAGGCGTTAGGCTATTAAGGAAAAGTTGGTGGCCCAAGTTTTGATCCCATGGAGAAAGACATGGCACTCTGGTCCCATACAGATTAAAGCCCTGGAAATCATATGGAGTCAATCTACTCTGTCTTTTTGGGGGTTGCTGTAAGTCAGAATCGACTCATTGACTCAGGACAACAAGGCATGTGGATCAGTGGCTCTTACTGAGTCCAGGAGTGTACTGGTGTTTGTTTTTTTCTAATTCTGATTTTTATCCTGCTCACATTACTAGGCCCCTTATTGACACAGATGTCAATACTGGGCACTCTCAACGTTGCTTTCTGGAAGTGGATGCTGATGGAATTTCCGAACTGTGCCCCTTACACACTAAACTGAAAATAGTTCCTTACTTGTTTCTGTATATTTTTATTAGTATGACAAAAAATCTTGTGATTGGACAGTTGAATAACTCAAAAATCATGATTTTTACCCTTCTGTGCAATATACTGTACAATGTTTTAAGTATATTCAATTTATATCATATCCAAAGGGATCTCATAGTGTCCATGGGAAAATCTCATTCTCTTTTTAGTTCCATCAACTTTTGAAGCAACCTTCTAATATTACAAATGTAATAGATCTGGTTTGAGTGTATGTGTATATTTTCATGCATATTTTATACCTATAATAGCATTGACTTTCTATTCAGTTACATCCTCATGTAAACACCAGCTTTCCTGAGACATCTTTTCTTCACTTGAATTTCTTTGCTCTCTCCAAGGAAGCTAGCTTGTCAATAGCAAACAGGTCCTGTGATTTGCAAATTCTGGGAAAGCCTATTAGTCTTCAGGATTTCAGTCTGGATGATAAGACGGATTTATTGTCATGGAGTTCAGTAACTGTGTTAGCCCGGGTAGGTTAGAGGAACAAATTTCATAGACTCACATATGGATATAGGGGAATGGTTCATATACAAAAGGAATGGAACATTGAGAAAGGATCCCAACCCAGTCCAGTACAAAGTAGCAAGTCCGATATTAGCCCATATGTCCAATATCAGTCTATAATGTCTCCTTCTGATTCACGAAGTCACAGGTCAGTGGGTGCAGAATCCCAGCGCTGGCAGGGGTCTCCCCTTGGCTCCTCGCTTCCAGGGGTCAGGGTCTATCAACAGCATCCAGTGGTGGCAGAAGCAACTCATCACTGGCAGGGGTCCTCATGTGACCTCTCCAGCTTCAGCGGTCTGGCTCCATCAGGGCAAAGCCATGTGGCTTCTCCTCCGGCTCCTCAGATGCTGCCATCTTGGCTTGTCCATGATTCATCGTCTCTGCGACTAAGTTCCATCAACTGGGGAGATAACTTCTCATCTTCACGAGGGAAATATCGCGAGATTTCCCAGACATATCAGGAGAAAGCCATGCCTACACAGAGGCCTCATTGGCTACTCAATGGCTATCTCCAGATTAATAGGCTAGATACCACCCCTACATCTCAATCATGAAATTAACATAAGCACACGACCGCCACAGTAACAGTAGTAGTAGTAGTAGTAATACCACTAGTGTTTTGGACTCAGGCATCTGCTTCCTATTATTATAAACTCTTGGTTTACTTGTCTTCCCAAGCGCAGGTATGTATGAGATTGCAAAGAAAAGTAATGCTGTCACATGATATAGGATCATTAAGTTGGAGGCTGATTCTGAAAGCCATTTTCATCAAGCAGGAGAAAGCAAAATGAACCAGCATGTTTAAACCCATTTAGCCAGTCAGGAATGTAATCAGGCCCCAGAAAATAAAAATTCAAACCTCTCAAAAAGCTACAAATTAAGGGAATGTTGAATGATTCCACTTACCAGTAGAACCCAGTTGTCCATAAGGCTGAATATTTTAGGCAGCAACATAAAATAGGAACTAAGAAAGTAGCAACCCAAATGACAGAATATGGGGAGAAAAACGAGTAAGAAAATAGAAAACTTTGGGGCTCATCCCCGGTGGCATAGTGGTTGTGTGTGGGACTGCAGCCCACTGGGTTGGCGGTTCAAATCCAGCAGCAGCTCTCCAGGAGCAAGGCTGGGCCTCCTACTCCCACCAGAGGGCAGTGATGCCAAAAACAGAAAAAGAAAATAGAAAACTTTGACGTGATAAATCCAGGTATTTACAGGGACTGAACAGGTAATAATGAATGGTTACATTCAGTTGGGGGAAGAAAAGAAATATTGTGAGTACTGAGATACTTCTTTGGGTGAAATTGTATGTCTAAGATTTGCCTCAAAGTACTCTAGAGCAGGATAGGAAAGTGGGGAATATACTGGGAAAAGAACATTAAAGCTGTCTGAGATCTGAAAATTACAGATGAAGCAATATTGGCTTTAAGTTCGCAAATTGGTATTGCTGTTGGGTGCTGTGGAAGAGTTCCCACCCACAGTGATTCTCTGTGCAACAGAAGGAAGTACTTACTGGTCTTGCTCTGTCCTCATAACCATTGGTGTGTGTGAGCCCATTGCTACAGCTGCAGTGTCCAACAGTCTTTTTTCTTTCTCACTGATGTTCTACTTTACCAAACATACTGTCCTTCTCCAGGGACTGGTCCTTCCTGAGTCCATACCCAAAATACACGAGGCCACGTCGCACAAGTCTCAGTTCTGAACAATGTACTGGCTGTAGCACTTCCAAGATAGAGTTGGTTGTTATTCTGGCAATAGTCAATATTCAATATTCCCAGTATAGTCAATATTCCTTGACACACCATGTTTCAAAAGCAACAGTCCTTCTTCAGTCTTCCTCATTTGCTGTCCAGGTTTCAAATGGATATAAGGCTGTTGAAGATACTCTAGTCATCAAAGTGACATCTTTGTTTTATAGCCCTTTAAAGAGGTCTTTTGCAGCAGATTTAGTATAAAAGGTGGACATTACATAATCTGTCAAACTGAGGAAGAGGTGGAGTTTGGCTTGTCAATCTAGTCACAGCTTGATGGCCTCATTTGGAGGCAAAATGGAGATAAATAACTCACTGGAAGTGGGACACACTCACTCCCTGCAAGACATTCCTATTGACAAGCCAGCTGGAGTTATGCTGATGGGAGCTGGAGGAGCCACGTGGAGACCCACACCAGCACTAAGATGCTTCCACTGCCACTGGATCCATAAGACTTTCCACCCACTGCTCTGTGATCTTTCTGCACTTGGTGTCATTGAATGAGTCTGAGAGGAATTGATGGACTTGACATAGACTGGGCTGGGATGTTTTCTTGATGTGAAATTGCTCTTAATAGAAAGTTCTTTCCTATACACATAGCAATGAAGTGGGTCCTATGAGATGTTCAATACTACTTTTCCAGCATGTTGATTGTGGATCCAAGTTAAATGACATCCCTGGGGCATGGTGATAAGTGTCTACGTTTCATCTCATGATTCTCTTGATTCCTGGAGAGCCTTGGATTCTTCCAGAAATAAAAAAGTAAAGCCAAGAAAAAAGTCTATACACGGGGTTCTCGATTTTTATGTTAATTTTTAATCACACTTAAAGTGTGATTTATTATCTTGACTTGACCACAGAAATAAAGATAAATAGTAAGTTTATGCTATCATGAATAAGAAAGTTTTATTTTTATAATGCCACAATGTATTCATGATTATATCTAATATTCAAAGTATGGAAAAACTATTGAGATACCCCCCCCACACACACACGTACATGTGCGCGCACACACACACGTGTTCCTACAGGAGCATCAAACAGATGCCAAGATGATCTGGAGAGTGAATTGCTTTCTTAACTGTGACATATCTTTTATCTATTCACTTTAACTAGGTTGTGAATAGTTCATAGCTAATTCCTGGTAGTCAAAATTGGACCTTATTCATCCCCATACCTCAGGAATATAGTAGGGACTTAACAGATGACTATTGAGACAGTGAACAAACAAATTCCTTATTGATAAGTAATAGACTACCTAGCTTTACAAAATGGATAAAATAAGTTACAGGGCTGAATCAGAAAAAATACTTGAGAAAAATATAAAATTTGATGAGCAATAGAAAGCCAACTATATTTCCCCAGTTTAAAACAATGAATAAAATATCATTCCTATTATATTTAGCAAACCTTTGTTTTCTGGAATTTATTTTAAGCAACCATAATACACTCCATTTCCCCCATATCTCAAGACTATCACACTCTCTTGGATTGGAATTGCAACAGAATATCTTCTAGTCAAGTCTTTTTCCCTTGGGGTGCCAAAACCTTATATAACAAGAGCATCAGATGCCAAAAGTATACCTATGGGAGTTTCTCCCTCAACTCACGGGTGTCCTGGAATCCTAGGGAATTATCCTCACAGACTGACCCAACACGTGGGGTAGACACTCATTGGGCAAACACATAGCATGCCCCCTCCTCACAAGGTCAGACAGAGCTTGGTGGGTGAAGGTCAAGGACAGAAGGAGAGACATTCTGGAGGCCTGAACACAATTCCTGAGTTCCCACTCCTAAACTGGGCTCCTTATAGATGGACAGGATGCAGGAGACAGATATCAGAAAAACAAATGCAGGCCAAATGCAGGAGGTAATTCAACATAATATCACCTCCACAATCACCTCCTTTTCTCATAGCCTGTTCTTCTTCAGTCCACTCTACACTCCTGGAAAATAATGCAGCCAGTCCTGTCAGGGAAGGTCAAAGTTCACAGAGCCATTTCCTTCTGTGATGAAAAGTCACTACAGAGGCTCTTCTTTCCATTCCTTACATCAGCCCAATTTGGTGACAGCACCAGTGACAGGATAATTTAGTTGTGACAGGGGCACTATCACACTTGTCGATGTGCCCGTCTGTTGGCTGTCACCGTCCATCTTCTGAAATACATAAGGCATTTTCCGGATACTGAACATGTTACAAGTGAGAGGGGTAGCACTCACTTCTCCCAGTTCCCAATGGGGTGAAAGACGGTCCTGAATAACAAATGGTGTCTGGGGAGAAAAGTGGCACCTGAAGGTCATGCATGCACTCTAGAACTTCCACTTCCAGCCTCTGTTCATTTTTGTGCCCTAGAATCACAGGAAAACAGCAAGAACGCACGGTGTCGGGCACAGATTTGACAACTGTGTATTGAGAATTAACAAAGGCTGGATGGTACGGAGAAGGCCAAGCAATCGAATTCATTGAATTATGAACTAGCTAAGAGAAAGAAACTACCCCTTCATGTACAAAGTAAATTACATAATAATATGATACAATATTGTTTGTTGGGTGTCAGAGCTGCTTCCAACTCAGGGCAATCCTGTGAAACACTGTGCCATCCTCACAATCAGTGATCTGTCTGCCACCATTACCATAGTCACTGTGTCAACCCCTGTGAGGGCCTTCCTCTTTTCTTCTGACCCTCTCTTTTACCAAGCATGATGCCTGTGGCAGTTACTTGATCTTGTGTCATGATTAAAAGTAAAAAGGTGGAGCTTAGCCTGTCAATCAGGTCACAGCTTGACGACCTCATTTGGAGACACAACAGAGATCCATAGCTCACTGGAGGCCAGGTACTTTCACTCCCTGTAAAACATCCCCTTTCACAAGCCACATGGAGCTACACTGATGGAGCCAGAGCCCTGGAGCTAGAGGAGGCCACCTGGAGGCCCACACCAGCACTGAGGTGCTTTCACCACCACTGGATCCACAAGACTTTCCACCCACTGGCCTGTGACCTTCTTGCATTTCGTGGGCATCATTGCATGTGTTGTGTGCGTCTGAAGAGAAATTTGTGGACTAATATCAACATATGGGGTAATATCAGACTTATGGGTTTGATCTGGACTGGGCTGAGATTTTTTTCTTTTTTTTTTTGGGGGGGGGGGGCATCACTGCCTTCTGGTGGCTGTGGGAGCTATCCAGCCTTGCTGCTGCTGGATTTGAACACCCAAGCCAGTGGGCCGCAGCCCTGCACTCAACCACTACACCACCGGGACTCAGCCCCTGGGATGTTTTCTTAATGCACCATTATTCCATGTATAAACCTCTTTCTTATGCACACCTCCCTCGATTTAGTTCTCTAGCCAACCCAGACTCTGAAGATTGGTCCCGCCTGAAAACATGTCCAAAGTAAGCAAGACGAAGTCTCTCCAACCTCCCTTCTAAGCCTGTCTCTTTAGAGGCAGATTTGTTTGTTCTTTTGGCAGTCCGGGTACAATGATGCCAGTCATAATCATGTAGCTTCGAAAGCTGCATTCTTATAATTTGGAATAAGCAAGTGGAACAAACCTTAGATATTATGAGTTGACTATTGTTGGAACCCCCATATAATGCCACCTGTCTGAAACCCTACCCAGTATTGAACTAGCATGCCCCAGCTTAGCCCTCAGTAGTCCTGTCTCCTAAACCTTTATCTGGTCACTTTAGCCAGACCCTGAATTCTCTGAAGATAGAATCCTATCTTTCACACCAGACTGCTCAATGTCTAACACAGTGCTGGCTGAGGGGGAGCTCTTGGTAATGAGTCTATTCACCGATTCCTGCTGTGTCACCTTATTTGCTCCCCAGTCTCCTCTCCCAGGGGCCTGAGCACACTTCCCTGTGATCATTCTGTGTCTTCTCTGATGGAGGGTAAGTTCCATCCCGGGAATCAGATCTTTATTGCTTATCATTGTATTTCTAGAACCCACTGAACTGAGCACACTTATTGGAAGAATAACCTACAGTGACAGCACAGTTAATTAGAATATTTGTCATGACTCAAACACCCATCAAAGTAAGTAGAAGGTCTGAGGGTTGATGAAGAAGTATCAAGATATAGAGTGTTTAAAACTGTCAAAGGGAACATATAAAAAAAAGGATTAAAAGACAGGAAAGACCCTCAGTGTCTTCACAATTTTTACAGGCAGCATCACTGTCTATATAGCACGCTCCTCCCAAGCAGCTGAGGCTGGCGTGTGCTCTTTGAGATGACCACTGTTTGTTATTGCCATCTAAAACCCATGGGCCCAAAGAGGCCATGTTTAACGGTATTAAACAGCCGGCAGCAGACAGAAGATGTGGGAAAATGTAGAAGTGGTTACCTGCATCCCCACCCACCTCCTGAACCAGTCCTGTTTCTGCGTTCTGACCAAATACACAGAAGAACAGAGAGCGAGAGAGAAACATTCAGAGGCGCCCCAAATGGAGATGGAGCCAGCAGAAGAGCTGGGAAAGCGTGCATGTCTTAGTACCACGGATTCAACCCAGGAGGCAAAGTACACTAGAGCAGGTGTGAGTTGTTCACATCATTCTTTGGATGCACAGATTCACATTACTACACAGACTGAGCCACAGGCTCACTTAGAACAGTCTGTAGTTCCTTTGCTTTATTCCTCTGGTTCTTTTGTCTCGGCACAGCCAAAGGTACTGAGGAGGGACTTGGGTAGGTCTGCGTTACAGAGCTAAGCACATTTTGGAGCATGGTTGCTGCCCTTGCTCCATCCTACCGTGTCACGTGAAGTCTACTGACACACGCATGCACACACAGACAGCACTGCCAAGGCCTCCCTCGGAATGCCAGGTGCGGATTCCAAACAGCTGGAGCTCCGAGCTGCAGTGGGCAAGAGCACATCCTAACCAGTGGCGTAGTACCTGGCCCAGGCTGACACTCAGAGTTCTTGGCACAACCTCATCGCCACCCTTTTCCAAGAGAAGCAGCAAGCCCCCAGGCCTTGCCAGCCCTTCTTCTGGTGGCAAATCTGAGCTCTTCTATGGGAAAGGAGAATGTAACAGGTAAAGCCTTTTTCCTCCCTTCTCAAGCTAAGTCACATGAGACTGGCTCATTTGGATCTCGTCATGAAATGTGCCTCCTCATTAATAAGAACAGTGTATCATTTACATCGGCATCACTCATGGGTGTTATTTTTACTTTGTGAGCCAACCTGTTAGGTAACTAAAAGGTGACCACAGGGGTTTGTTTGGGTTCAAGGTTTATAGCGTACCTCTTGGAAATAGCCTTGGGAAGTCCTCCAGCCCTTAAAAATCCAACCCTTAAATTTGGATTTTTAAATTTTGTTTTTTATACACACACACACACACACACACACACACACACAACCAAAGCTCCATTCCCAAAGGCATCAATTCTGAACGCAGTCACAGTTGCATGCAGGAGGCACCGGACCTGATCTGACAGAGGGCTCAGACTGGTCCAGTTGCTACTATGTTGGCTCAGACTCAGGGGGCCATCACTGTGGCAGAGTAGGGCTGTGCTCCGCAGTATCTCAAAGGATGCCCAGGTCTTCCTTTCAAGGAACCTCTGTGTGAACTCAACTTGCAACTTCCCATTCAATAGTCCTGCGCATCATCGGTATCAAAGAGACTCACATCACATTGTCAGGATTTCTAAAAGTTTTACCAACAGTTGTAAGTCCACCATTGATTCTGACTCAAAGCCAACCCCACGAAACAATAGAACTGCTCCATAAGCCTGCAAATCTTTATGGCAGTGGTTCTCAATCTGTGGGCCCTGACCCCTTGTGGGGGTCAAACGACCCTTTCATAGGGGGTTTGCCTGATTCATAACGGCAAAATGACTGTGATGAAGTAGCAGTGAAAATAATTTGAGGGCTGGGGGTCACCACAACATGAGGAACTGTATTAAAGGTTTGTGGCCTTAGGAAGGTTGAGAACCACTGCTTTCTGGGAACAGGTAGCCTCATCTTTCTTTTGTGGAGCAGCTGGTGCATTTGAACCATTGAGCTTGCAGTTAGCAGCCCAAAGATTAACACACTGCACCACCAAGGCGCCTCTCAGTAGCACCTGGAACACGAGGATCTCTTTGAAAAATAATTTTCACACCAGGTCAGAAAGGGTTAGCTACCCTTCTCAACAGCACTGTCACCCTCAACGTCCTTGTCATCAGCTGAATTCCTGGCACTTGGCGAGAGGTCCCATGGGATAATCTACCTCGCTGATGGTTAGGATTTTTACTAACCATGGTAAAAGAACACAGACTGTAAAACTTCTTGTAGTAAATATGGCAGAGACAGTGAAAATTAGAGGGCTGAAGAGTTTTGCCTTCCCAGTCAGCAAATGGAAAGCCTTTCTACACATGAGCGTTTCCTGGACACTCCCAAGAGGCTTTCGCTGTTAGCACCAGCAAGTCATCCTTCTCTCTCTGGAGTTTCTGAAGAAGACACCATGTCCTCATCCTGTACCTCAGAGCCTCTCCCCAGACTTTTCTCTGAGAACGGACAGCTGCTCCATGCTGTCCGTCATGCTGCCTGCCACTTCAGTCAGTCTGGCTGGCTGGCGCTCTCTCACTGGTTCTTGCAGACATAGCTTTCACATAGTAAAAGGAACAACACTGTTTAAATCTTTTTTTTTTTTTGAAAAGCACCTGAAGTGATCATACCCCCGCCCCGTTACTTTTATTCTAACTTAAAATGGCTTAGTCTTCCAAAGTCTAAGTAAATAGTATTCTTACCATAATCCGTGATGCTAATATTTACCCTAGACGTCCTCCCTCCGTCATGACTGCTTTAAGCCCATATGTTTCCATGATGGACACATGGCCAGTCCCAGTGGGCAGGGGGCGCTCCCAGCACCACCTCTGCACTGAGTACAAAGCCTCTTCTTCTCCGCTGTATCCGTTTGACAAATTCAGCTTGTAAAAGGTCTCAGCCAATTTTCCTCTATTTATCTTCGGTTTGTTTGAGATTTGGATTTGTCTTTGACAGGGGCCAAGTAGAGCTTTGTATAATCATTTAAACTCTTGAGCTAAACTAAGAGCATGAGGCTGGTTCAGTAAAGACCAGCCAACTCAGCAACCCTGCAGGGCAGTCTGACAGGCTCAGGGTGGCGCTGGCTTGGGTTTGGGGGTTGAGAGTTGAGTTTAGAAGGAGGTCATGAGAATCCAGGGCTTTGAGCATGCGCCTCTGGGTCATTTCCATAACAACAGGGGAACAGCTCTGTCTTTAAGAAGTGTACTGTGGTGAGGTTAATTCTGAAAATACAGTTGTTCGTTTGGGGGGTTGTTTCTTTGGGGGGGGGGTTGGTTGGTTGTCTTTTGGGGGGGTCCTGGTACATGAAGTCCAGATACCTGCTTCCAACGTAATCCCCAGGCTCCTTACAACAAAAGCTCTGGGCAGCGATGCCAAGGCGAACGGCTGGCAGCTAGTAAAAGCCCTCGCCAGATGTTGAAGCCCAGAGGCCGCCAACCACAGTAATCATTACAGCCTTCAATCACCCCATTTAGAATTTACAACACACTGAGCAGAAAGTCATTATTTCCACCTTCGGTATAAAGTTTTCCTCGGGCTGCGAGCCTCGGGTTCTGCCACGGACAGACGCACCATCTGTTTCCAGTGCGCTCTGCTCCTTGGTGGCGCCTCCACAGGGAGAAACGAGTCCCGGATAACGTCCAGAAATACAGGATGTCACTTGTGACGATGTGGGGTTGGCTCTGAAGACCCCAAGGTGTCCTCGGGGACGCCTAGAAAAGGAAACTTGCCCTGAAATTACATGAAAGAATCACAAATCATAATACAAGGCATAAAATGAACAAACATTATGAATTAATCATACTTAGACCATTACAACCCATATGGCTTGTTAAACTCAATCTGCTACCTGTAGTGACATCAAAGGCATACTGTATAGTCAAGGCTGACGCGCGCGCACGCGCACGCACACACACACACACTCACACACACCAGGATGTAATGACTTACTTTGGCAAATGAGAAAATGAAATGTGAAAGGCAACGCATTCACAATTTGGTGTCCGCCCACATCTCAGATCAGATCAAAGGTGGACTGTGTCCGCCTCAGTCTGTATCATATCAAAATGGGCTTCCAGTTCCAGCTGGGAAGACTGCCACGTGTCCACCCTTAGACACACGGGCACCTTCCCAGCAAATGCTCTCCTGTGTCATTCCACGGTCATGGGTCCTCTCCTTCGTCCCCACTTCAGTTTTCGACAGCAGGAAGTCAGGAAAGAGGATGGTCTCTGCACCTTGACCAGCGAGGGGACAATGGAGTGCTCATGTCTACATTGGCACCATAGTCAAAGACATAAATCTATAAGACAGTAGGAGCCCTGGTGGCGGGCATACTGTTTACATGTTGGTTGGCTAACCACAAGGTCGGCAGTTCAAAACCACCAGGCAGCTTTGTGGGAGAAAGATGGGACTGTCTCTGCCTTAAAGAGTTTGATAATGACAGTAACTGGTTGTATAATTTCTTCAGTGTCTCGCAGGGGAGGTTGGGGGTCAAAGGGCGCTAAAAACAGTGAGCATAAGAAGGAAAGATCTGTCCTAGAATTGATTGTGGAACTTTTCTTGATGTGACTGAAACATGGACTGGTGTGATTTGTGAGTTATGGATCAATGAGACTATTTAAAAAAAAAATGAACAAGTCCTCTGGAGGAAGCATGAATCTTTATATAATAAAAATGCCAGCAGGACTATTAAGGTCTTACCACTTACCGAGCTCACCAGATCTTGAGTCAATTACATGATTTTCTGAAATATCAGTCTCATCACCGCTAACATGGGAGCAACAATATCGACCAAGGTTATTGTTATTGATCTGGAGTCAGTTATGTAACTTACCTCAGTCCCCTTGCCCATGACATGGGAGGAACAGGAATGTCTATCTTGCATGGACATGTTGTTGTGACAATTAAACACTATCTACAGGCCTCACGCAGTGCTCATGTATGTTCACTAAATGAACAGCGAGCTTTTGTTCTGGAAATATCCTTGGCAGTTTAACTGCTCCAAGAAAGATTTTAAAACAGCAACAACTAAGCGGTAGCTGAGACATGCTCTTATTCTAGAAGAAGCTGGGTTATTCCCCCACCCACCTGCAGAGAAAAAGTAAAAACCAAAAACAAAAAACAACGGCTGCCATGTCTGAGCTCATTGTTTCAGCCACAGTGTCAATCCATCTCAGCAAAGATCTCCCTCTTCTCTGCCGCCCGTCTGAGATGACAGTGCCAGGGAAGAAAGGGGCTGCACAAGGAATGCTGACTATTTCTGTTCCCATTCCTGCTCATGACTTAGACAGGCTCCAGCCTACGTGAAAATCAAATAAAAACTTAAAAGCACTGCCATCAAGTTAATTCCATATATAGGGCAGCCAACACCATAAATGTTTATGAAAACAGACAGTCTCATCTTTTACCCATTGGGCAGCGAGTGAGTTTGAACTACCAACCCTGCAGGTAACAGCACAAGGCCTAATGCAAGGTCAGGGCTTCTTGCATCAGAATATCCAAATCTCACTGCCATGGAGTCGATTCTGATTCATAGGAGAGGATTTCTGAGGCTGTACATCTTTAAGGGATCAGACAGATGGCCTCAACTTCCTCCCCCAGCGAGCCTGGCGGGTTTGAAACACTGACTTTGTGATCAGATGTCCAAAGCACAGTGTTACCAAGGCTCCTTGTATCCGTATCTATACACAACTTATAATAAAAATACTATTTTTCTCACTGTGCCATGTTACCATGGAAATAAGTTTTAGGTGCCCTAAAAAGCCTTTAAGGTACCTCTTCTGCTGTTAATAATTCACGCCAAAGCCAAGAGCGTGATACAGCTCTCAAGTTCACAAAATGTGCAGATGAGAGCAGGGCTGTAAACCAATGTTCCTTGCAACTGTTCATTTCACAGTAGCCAAAGGGAGGAGACACCTGAGCTGCCCGTCAACACATGAATAGATAAGCAAAATATGATGCCTACATACAGTTGAGAATTCCTCATTCATGAAGAGAAATGAAATTCTCATGTGTGCCATGATATGTATGGATCTGAAACTTTATGATAAGCGAAATAAGTCCATCCAACCAAGAACATATACTGTACAATCTCACTCATAAGAAGGTGTTGCTGAGTCTGCTTGGACTCACAATGACCCCGTATAACATATGATTTCCTGGACTATTGTCTTCAGGGGAGCAGATTGTCAAATCTCTGCTCCAAAAAAATGACTAGGGGGTTTGAACTGATAACCTTTGGGTTAGCAGCCAAGTGTTGAACCATTACACTACTAGAACTCCTTATGGAAACATATACAAAGCCAAAAAAAAAGTATTCATCATTAGTAGGGGTGAAAGAGAGCAAAAGATGTTTTGTTCGGAGGGCATTGAGTTCATATTTGTGTTGGTGGACTATTTGGAAAAAGTATGAGGGGGCTTTAAAAAGTTTTTTTGGGGAAAAGTCCCATTACGTCTAACTACCATGTCCCCCAAAACTTTTTGGAGCTCCCTCCATACAAGAGGAGTGGCACGGCAGAACAAGTATAATCAGGTGCTTGCACTGTAAGTGTGCAGGTTGTGTAGGTGTATGGGGTGAGTGTGCATATTTTAGCACAATAAATTTTTGTTTTAGAAAAAAGAGTGAAAATCCATTGTCTCCCTATTGGCATTCTGTCCTGACTATACAAAACATACATCTCTGCCTTAACTGCTCCAAGGGGAGAGGCACTCTCTCTCTAGACTGAGCACATGAACCTCACGTGTCATTTCCCAGGAAGAGGCTGATGGGATTCCTGACCCTCTCCCCGCACTCCACAAGAAGTTGCATGGACTCTCCTGGAGCTTCTGAGCACACAATCCGGGATAACCAGTCACGAAGTAATTTGTGCTGCCATCCCCAATGCAAATAACGCTCCTTGGAACTAGACATGCTTGAAGCTTGCCGCAATCCTGCTGATAAAACTCTCTCGGGGCTCTAAAAACTCGATAAAAGGCAGAGATGCACAAGAGGTCACACCTGTCACCTGCTAAGGAGGCGATTGTCAGCAAAGTAAATGGAGACAGATGAACTTCTTGGCAAACGTCCTGGAGCCCAACAAGCCCTGCGCAACAGGGCAATTTCCCTTGAAGTCTCAAGTCTTGGAATCGTGGGATGATCAAATCACTTCTACACTGAAAAATACAGTGAGGAAGAGGAAATGCTGATGGTTTGTTGCTTCACAGAGGCCATTAGAATTGGGCAGAGGTAGAGAAAGTATTTTGATACTATGTGACATTGATAACATGATTACTAACTGAAGAAACGCTCTGATGTAAGCCCCCTCCCCAAGTTAAAAGGAGCTCTAGTGATGGAGTTCATTAAGCACTGAGCAGCTAGCCTTAAAGAGCAGTTTCAACCCTGCACCCCACTATTAGGGAGAAAGACCATACCATCTGCTCCCCAGGAACCCTGGGCAGCAGTTGTTCTCTATGGCTATGATCTGGAATCAGCTTCATGCAGTTGGTTTGGTTTGGGTTTGGTTCCGTTCTTGAGTAACTGAAATAGTGAAAGGCCAGGTGGCTCCTTGCTTCCAGAACATATTCAGACCGAGAACCCATCAAGCCCCACCAGCACCAAAGATTCAAAACTTCTTTATTTCCCTCTCCTGACCAGTCCGTCTTCCTGCTGCCACTGCTGCTGTTGCTGTTGTTATCAGAGGCCGTCGAGTTGGTTCTGACCCAACACGACCTTCTGGACACTAGAATGATACACTGCACGGCTCTGCACCAACCTCACGACTGTTCCTGTGCTTGAGGCCTTGTCGCAGCCACAGTGTCAATCCACCTCCCAGAGGGCCACTGTGCAAGTTACATCGTCTGCTGTCAATGTGAGACTCTTAGGAGCGAAGGGGTGGATCTTAACCTGTCCATCAGGCCGCAGCTTGATGACCTCATTTGGCGGCACTAAGGAGATAAATAGCTCCTGGAGGCAGACATAGGCTCACTCCCTGCAAGTCCTTATTGACAACAAGCCTGATGGAGCTCAGCTGATGCAGCCAGTGTCCTCAAGCTGGAGGAGACCCATGGAGACCCAGGGCAGCACTGCAATGCCTCGACCGCCACTGGATCCACAAGACGTGCCTCCCACCGGTCTGTGATCTTCCTGCACTTGGCGTTTTTGCATGGCTGCGTGAGTCTAAAAAGGAATTTAAGAACTAGTATTGGATATATGGGGTAATATCATACTTATGGACTGGGCTGGATCTGGACTGGGTTGGGATGTTTCTCAATATACAATTGCTCTTTTATATAAAGCTCTTTCTTATACACATATAAGTGTTCGTGACTTTGTTTCTCTAACCTACCGACACTAAGATAGCCCCATTAACTGCCATATATCTCTCATTATTGTACTATGGTATGTACTATGAAGAACATAATTTTCTAAGCTTGTGGTTTAAAAGGGTAAAAGTACAATCATGATGAACTTAGAAAACTTTTCCAAATGCACATTCTACAGACCTACTAAAATGACCCTCCTAATGATCATTATGTAAAAACATTGTCTTCAAGAGTTCATCCTTGACGTGTTCAATTCTGGCCCCAAAGTGTGAAGGCTTCACTTCTTTCTCCAAAATAAGCTAAACTCACTGCCATCAAGTCAATTGTAACTCACAGTGACCATGAAGGATGAACAGAAAACTGCCTTCATGGGTTTCCTAGACTGTTACTCTCTAAGGGAGTAGAAAGTTTTTATTTCTCCCATCGAGCATCTGGTGGTCTCAAACTGCTAGCCAACCACTTAGTAGCTCAGCCCATAGCCAAGTATCACTATTTATGCTGGAGAATAGTTTTAAACTTGTCAACACTTTTATTCTACTTGGATCAACAATCAATATTCATATAAGCACCATTCAGAAATCAACAGTATAGGAGGAGGGTACCCCCCCCAAAATGATGCGGATTTGTCTGTTTGTTTTTTGATGTGAGGGGGTTAGTGCCTCCAGGTCAGATTTTTTATTGTGATTTCTATTTAGAGGTTCTTAAAAGATTGTGTAACAGTGTAAAACCAAAAAAGGTCTTATTTGTGGCAGACTAGGGACTGGTTTTGCCACCACAACAATACACTTGTTCACATGGCCATCTCAGTGTGCCGGTTTTTGACAAAAAGCAGTATGCCTCTCTTTCCCCACGCACCTTTCTCACCTTACCTCTCTCTGTGTGACTTCTTTTTGTTTCCTCAAAGGAAAATGAAGGGACAGCGATTTGACAACAGAGGAGAGGTGGAGAAAGGGAGGTGGTGTCAGTCATCCAAACCAATGAGTTTGCAAAATGTTTCCAAGAGTGGAATCACAGATGTGACAGATGTGTTAAGTGTAATGGAGAGTACTTTGAAGGTGATAAGGTGGTTTTAAATTGTTGTAAAGTTGTTTTAAATAGGTTGGTATAAAACAAAATTAAATACATCATTTAAAAAAATTCTAGTGGTTTTTTTTTTGGGGGGGGGAGGGCAACCCCTCATATGGCATTAGGCAAATTGTCTACAAAAAGGCCTCTTTAAAGTCTTAAAAAGAAAAGATGTCACCTTGATAAATAAACTCTGTTTCACTCTATGCTCTTTTCAATCACTTTATATATATATAAGAAAATGTGATAGTAAGAAAAGAATGGAATTCTGTCGAAGAATGGAAACGTTTGAACTGTGGTATTGACAAGGAATATTGATTATACCACAGACTGCTGAAACAAAGAGGACAACAGTCTTAGGAGCAAGAAAGTATACCGCAAGCTCCCTTAGAAGTGAGAATGGCAAGACCTCTCCTCTCTTACTTCGGATACATGATCAGAGAAGGCCAGTCAGTAGAAAAGGGCCTCCTGTTTCATAAAGTGGAGAGTGAGCAAAAATGAGACAAACCCTCAATGAAAGGGATGGACATGATAGTTGCAACAATGGACTAAACAATAGCAACAGTCGTGAAGATGGAGAGGCAGCATTGGCTTCTCTTACATAGAAGGTTATCGAGAGTCAGAGTCCATTTGAGCAGAGCATAGCACATTAACCTGATCACTTACTTGGGACATGTTAACAGAAGAGACTGGACCCTGGAGAAGGACACCATGTAGGGCAGTGAAAAAGAGGAAGACCCTTGACAGGAGGGGCTGATCCCGTGGCTACAATGATGGGCTCAAACATGAGGACAGTTGTGGGGATGACACAGGACTGGGCGGTGCTTAGTTCTGTAGAATATATGGGCCCCAAAATCAGAGCCAATTGACAACGCCTCACAAAAACAACGGGCAATTTTAATGGTCCGTGCTTAAAACAATGGGCTATGACTCTGAAAGTGTATACTTGAAGGACATATTTCTTTATCCTGCTTTTACTATCTAAAAGAATTTCAACTAATATATAATAAAGGAAAGGAAGCACTTTAAAGTCACCATTGTATAACCCTGAGTGCAATAATTAATTCAAGCAACAATCATCAACAAATGCCTAGAATGAGGGAGTGATAAAGAAATAGGTATTTGTGGGGAGAGGGGGTGGAATCACCTCTAGGCTTATATTTTGGGGGTAGAAAAAAGCCCCTTGGTTTTTATTTTGTTTTGTTTTTATTTTATTCTTTTTATTGGGGGCTCATGCATAGTTTTTCACAATACATAAATATATATATTGTGCCATACTTCTTTGCATGCCTGCTGCTGTCATCATTCTCCAAACATCTACTTTTCCACTTGACCCCTTGACATCAGCTTCTCATCTTTCCCACTCCATCCTTGCTCCCTACTCCCCCACCAACCCTCAATACTTTATAAATTACTATTGTTTTGTCATAGCTTACACTGCCCGATGTCTCCCCTCACCCTCTCCACCAATGTCTGTCCTTCCGGTAGGAGGTTATGTGTAGATCCTTGTAGTTGGCTTCCCTTCTCTACCCCACCTCCCCTCCACCCATCCAGTAGCTCCACTCTTACTACTGGCCCCAAGGGGTTCATCTGTACTGGGTTCCCGTATTTCCATTTCCCATCTCTACTACTGTACCTCCTCCAGTCCAGCTGGATTTGTAAGGTACAATTTGGACCATGATAGTTGGGGGGAGGAAGCCTTCAGGAACTAGAGGAAAGTTGTATGCTTCATCACCACCTCACTGCACCTTACTGGCCAGTCTCCTCCCCGCGACTCCCCTGCAAAAGGGTGTCCAATTACCCACAGGTGGACTTTGGGTCCCCATTGTGCTCTCCCCCTCATTCATAGTGATGTGATTCTTATTCTTTGATGCTTGATATCTGCTGCCTTCGGTCCCCCATGATCACACAGGCTAGTGTGTTTCTTTCATGTGGGCTTTGCTGCTTCTGGGCTAGATGGCCACTTGTTCACCCTCAAGCCTTCATGATCCCAGATATTTTATCGTTTGGTAGCTGGGTGCCATCAGATTCTTCCACCCTGTCTGCATCTGCTCCCTTTTGTCTTCAGTGATCATGTCGGGAGGGTGGGCACATAATGATATGATTTTTGTTCTTTGATGCCTCATATCTGGTTTTTTCCACACTTCATGGTCTCACAGGCTGGTGTGCATCTTCTATGGTGGGCTTTGTTGTTCCTGGGCTATATGACCATTTATTCACCCTCAAGCTTTTAAGTCCTCAGATGTTGTATCTTTTGATAGCCGGGTACCATCAGCTATCTTCACCACTCTTGCTCAATCCCCCAGGTCCTCAGTGATCATCTCAGGAGAGAGCGCACACAGTGGTACGATTATTTCCTGTTTGATGCCTGAGGCCTGGTCCTTTTGACACCCCATGGCCACTTCTTCCTTGTGGGTTTGGATACTTGTCAGCTGGATGGCCGATTGTTTATCTTCAGGCTTCGAGACCCCATACTCTGTATCCTTTGGGAGCTGGGCACCATCGGTTTTTCTTCACCACATTTGCTTATGAACCTATTTGACTTCAGTGATTGCATTGGGCCAGTGAGCATCATTGAATATCAGATTAGTAGAACAAAGTGTTCTTGCCTTGATGGAGAGTGCCTGGGTGG
This sequence comes from Nesogale talazaci, assembly GCA_004026705.1. NCBI lineage: Eukaryota > Metazoa > Chordata > Mammalia > Afrosoricida > Tenrecidae > Nesogale > Nesogale talazaci. The sequence continues at coordinate 53,315 of PVJH01005499.1, forward strand.
GAGTCCAAGGTCCAGCTTCTACCTTAGTACTAAACCTATAGATATAGGTACCTGGATTTATTCCCTCCTTATAATATATATTTATATTTACATATGTACATGTCTGTATTTAGACCTCTGCAAGTGGCCTTTGCCTTCTAGTTCCTTCCTCCATTTCCTTCTGACTTCCTCCTGTCCCACTGTCATTCTCGGCCTTCATTTGGGTTTCAGTATTTCCTCTCTATTACATTACCCTTATTTAAGACCTACCAGACCACCCACACCCTCCTCACCACCAGTTGCAGACCATTTGTTGTTCCCTCCATCTCTGAGCCTGTCCAGGCCCCCCTTCTTCTTCCTTCTCCCCCACGTCCCCCCAGGAACCATCGGTCCAGTCTTTCTCTCCTCCCGACTGTCTAACCAGTAGAGCTCCTTTATTGATTAGGTCCATTTTGGGGGTGCAGACCATATTTCTTCCCCACCATATGACCTCCAAAATGCCCTCTGTCATTGTCTGCTTCCATAGGGAGACAGTATGACAAGTCCTGTTGCTGTTTGCCCTGTCCCCCCTGTGGTGTAGGTTCCCACAATGTAGTCTTCTCAGAATCGTAGGCAGGGCTTGGACCATCGTGGGGACTGGACCAACTCTCTTTCTCATTCTCTGTGTCTACCTGTCTGCATGTGGGTGTGGCTTTCTGGTCCCTCCTCCAACCTGTTCCCTGCCACCCCTACTTCCAGGGCAGGAGTCAGTCTGGTTGTGGATATGGCCAGCCCTGTAGCACTTTTTTCATGCCTTCTTCCATGTGTCAATGCTGTCTTCACAGTTGATGCTTCATGGTAGGGTCTGCACACCCACTCCAGTTTCTGTGGGGATAAGATCCATACCACCCCCCACCCCCCGACTAAGTTAGTGCCCTGTTGCCTCCATTATCCTTTCAACTTGTTTTTTAAGAGCACTTTAGCTATCACCAGCTGAATTCATTGATCATACTTGGCATTACCAAGCTTGGACTACCCAGGGTTTTGTGATGTAATAGGAAGCAAAAGTCAAAATGTTGCACCTAAAGTATCTTAAAGCCTCTAAAATAAAATAAAGTGGGAGAATAGAGGAACCAACCCAAAGATGAAATGAGGACAACCTGAGACAAAGTCAAACCTGGCTCATCCTATAGTACAACCAATCTCTAACTACGGGAAGAAAATGGCTCTCGATTTAACAACACAAGAATTGACCACCAAATATGACGGGTGGGTCAATTGTGAATCCTGATTTGAACAAAACAGTTGAAAGAAAGAAAGAAAAAATGTGGGAGGACGATTGGGAAGAATGGAATGTGAACAAGATATTAATTGGTTGTGTGGAATTTTGCTCTTGCTGGTGTAAAATAGAGGATTTGTGGCTACATAAGAAAGGGCCCTGATTTGCATAGCAATGCATGTGAAAGTTTCTGGGGGTGACGTCACAGTGTTCTGGAGTTTCTGTAGAATGTCTCCAGACAGTACGACTGCTAAAGAAAACACTGCAGAAGAGAAATTGCCTCCGACTAGTGACTTTGTGAGGACTTCACTCTTCTCTTCATTTATCTGATGGAATTTTTCATAATAAAAAGCTACAAGTCTGCTTTCACTGCTTGAGAGTAAAGAAATACATAATGTTAAGGTAAAACCTTGAAATAAAATGGAAGAACTTATCCTTAGATCTGGCTTTGCCACTGACCCTGAAGTTCTATTTGAAGAGTCTTTTCTGCCTTAAGAGTTTGCTAATGACATGAACCATACTAAAATTTATAGATATTCTTGAAATATGTATGATTTTTATATTCGGATATTTTAAAAAGAATAATTGCCTTCTCTGTTTGACCAACTGATCATCAGTAAAATGAAAAATGCACACTTAATAGGCCATTAGAAAAATCTAAATTCTATTCAATTCTCACCCAGAAAAAGAGCTTTAAGTTTCTCTGAAAGTTTAATGCTTCCCACATATGAAGGATGAAGGGTTATAAATATGCCCACTGTAGCTTTCAACACTATAGTCTCTTCAAAAAATTTTTTTGACTTTAGACAAGACTGATTTATCAACTGTGATTAGTATTTTAAAAGCTTTCTATTGTTGACAAGGTGTGTATAGGAGCACTTGCAAAGGCTTTGTTTTATGAAATATATTTTCATAATTCACTTCATGAGCATCATGGCTTTCATTTTATTATATTCCAAGCATTAATTTCACATTCAAAGCTAAATCTATTCACTATCTTGCTTACCACCACTCATCTGTTCAGTTTGATGTACCATGGTGCCTGGTATGCTACTGTGATTTGGAAGCTATGCCACTGGTATTTCAAATGCCAGTAGGGTCACTCATAGTTGACAGGTCTTAGTGAAGCTTCTAGACTAGGAAGGAGGACTTGGTAGTTCACTTTAGGGAGAAAAAAATGCCCAATGGAAAAGTAGCAGCAAAACACAGAAGCTGAATCCCTCAGATTGGAAGGCACTTAAAATACTACTAGGAAAGGGCTAGCACTTCAAAGTACTGTCAACCTTAAAAATGTGAGCATTCAAGACCTTCATTTGCTGAAGAGGCATCACTCAAAATCAGAAGAAACAGTCCATAATAGTCAGATTATGGACTATATAAAGTATGAATCTAGGGAAATTGAAAGTTGACAAAAATGAAATGGAGTGCATAAACTGGTACCCTAGGCACTGGACATTTTGAATGAGCCAATTTATTTACAAGAAAGACAAGTTGAAGAGGAACAGCATCATCAAATTTATTGTAAAAAAGAACATTTCAAATGCTCTCCTGAAGTATAAGGTATTCACTGATACTATAATACTTATACATCTACAGTGAAGACCAGTTTATACAAGTATTATTCCATTTTTGTGCCAAACGCCAATGCCTAAAGTGAGGAAATTGAATATTTTCACATATTTTTATGCCTAGAGTTGATTGAATATGTGATCAAGATGCAATGATAAGTATTGGTGGTTGGAAAGGAAATGTTGACAACAACGAAGAAGTAGTAGTTGCAAAATAGGGCCTTGGTGATTGAAGTGGCACTGGAGATCACGGGATCAATAACTGCATCCTTGCAAACACATTTTCAACAAAGCAGAGAGTGCATAGACACTTGGACCTGGTTAAATGAAGAACACAGAAATAAAATGACTCCATCGGAGGGAAAAACTGATGATCAAAGACTCGAGCCTTCAGTATGGATTACCTCTCAACATAAAACACACACACATAGAAGAGTGAAGTTGTCGATGACTTCATTTCACTTGCATCTATAATCAATGCCCATGAAAGCAGCAGTCAGGAAATCAAGGGACATGCTGCATTGGGCAAACTGCTCTTTATTGAGCAAAAAGAAGTCTCTTGAAAAATGTTAAAAACCAAGCATGTCCCTTTGAAGACTAACGTGTGCCAGATTCTAGTGTCTCTCGTGCTGGACATTTAATAAGCTGTATATGTCTCATATGCTGGACTTGTAAAAGCTGGACAATCAATAAAGAAGATCAAAGAAGAATTGATGCCTTTGAATTCATGATGGTGAAGAATATTAAATATGCCTTAGACTGACAGTGAATAGGAAAAGAAATTGTGTTGGAAGAAGTGCAGCTATGACAAGACTTTGTCTCACATATTTTGGGCATGTTATCAGAAGAGACCAGTCCCTGAAGAAGGACTTTATACTTGATAGAACATCACTGTGATAAGTTTTGTGTCAACCTGGCTGGGGCACGGCTCTCAGTAGTTTGACAGTTGAGGCCTCCCCATGATATAACCTAACGTTGTAATGCACTCCACCACAGAGGAGCCGCAAGATGATTGAGAGGGGATTAGTGAGGAGTGCCCCCTTCTTACTTAGGTCACAGTCCTGATGTAATTGGTAGGAACTTTCCTTGGGAGTGTGGCCTACTCCTATTTCAGCAGACTGTGGGAAAGTTTGTCTCTTCCTGTTGGTATAGATCATAGTTTCCCAAAGGGGGTGCCACCGCCCCCCGGTGGTGTGTGGAATGATCTAGGGGCATTGAAAGAGCAGAAACCTACACTTTATCCTGGATTCTGGGCTAGAGTACAAAAGGTTTTCATTGCTAGGGAGGTCATGAGGAATTTTTTTTTTTTAAGAGGACAGTAGACCCTATAAGTTTGGGAACCAGGCTAAGCCCCGGTGGTGTAGTGGTTGTGTACAGGACTGCGGCCCACAGGATTGGCAGTTCAAATCCAGCAGCAGCTCTCCAGGAGCAAGGCTGGGCTTCCTACGCCCATCAGGGCAATAATGCCACCCAAACCAAAAAAGTTTGGGAACCTCTGATATAGATCTTGCTTTTGTTGCATCATCTCCTGTTCTTTGAACTTGAGTCAGAGGGTCACCATATTGGTCTGGCAGCCCTAGGAATTATCCATGGCCTTATATATTTCCTATTGACCTGGGATTTGTTCAGTTCTAAAGCCATAAGCATGAGCTCCTAACCTTGGATTTATCTGCCCCTGCCCCTGTCTGTCTTCCTACTTCATGGTTTATTTTTCTGTTGATTGGAAGGTCAGGAAAAGCCTCCAGCATAACATCTGACCCCCAGACCTGAACTGGACTGGGCTGGTCCACTTGTACAAATGTATGATATACATTTGATATATATTTCTTTGATATAAATTTCTGTATGTACCTGGAAGCATCGTTGGTTTTGCTTCTCTAGAGAATCCATCCTAATAAAATCATTGAATAAAGAGGAAGATCTTCAATGAGATAGATTGACACAGACATTGAAACAATGAGCTCAAGTATGGTAATGATTGTGATGGTAACACAGGACCAAGCAGTGCGTTGTTCTGTTGTACTTTGGGTCCCTACGAGTTGGAATAGACTCCATGGCACCAAACAACAATTCAGTCCTCACAGCTAATCCTGGGTATAGTTTGTGAAGCTAAGCGTTGGTCATCATTTTAGAACACACAGGGACTAGAGTTCACTTGGGCACTAAAGACATGCCTAAGAATTGCATGTCTGCACTCCATTCTCTCTTTCTGAGGCAGTAATAAATGACAATAAAAATGTTTGCCCTGATACACACGAGTTCCAGGATAGTATAAACAGTTAAGCACTACTAACCAAATAGTCACACAACAGAATAAGGAAATACTGCATGGTTTAAAATCAGGAGAAGTACACACCAGGATTGTATCTTCTCCTCATCCTTATTCAAACTGTATGCTGAGCAAATCAGAGAGGCTGACTTCTGTGAAGGCAAATAGCATCAGGATTGGAGGAAGGTTTATAAACAATCTACCATACACACATAAGACAACCTTGCTTGCTGAAAGTGAGGATAAATTGAAGACTTGCTGAGGAAGATCAAGGCATACAGCCTTCAGTATGAATTGCAACTCAAGGTTAAGAAAACCCAATTCTTCCTTATGGGACAGAGAAGTGACATCATGATACACGGAGGAAAATTGAAGTGGTCAAGGATTTTGTCTTGCTTGGCTCCACAATCACTGCTCATGGAAGCGGCATTCAAGAGATTTTTAAAAAACGCATAGTCTTAGGTAAACCTGCAGCACACGGCCTTTGCGTAGTATTGAAAAGCAAGGATGTTACTTTGAGGACTGAGGTGCGCCTGACCCAAGTCATGGTATTTTCCATTGCCTCCTGTGGATGTGAAAATTGGGCATTGAGTAAGGAGGACTGAAGAAGAATCAGTGCATTTTCATTTTGGGGCTGGAGAAGAAGAGTGAGGCTTCCAAGAACTGATAAAAGGATAAACATATCTGTCTTGGAAGAAGTATGGCCCAAGTGCTCCTTAGAGGCAAGGATGAGGAGACTTCGTCTTACGTACTTGAGATGCTTTGTCAGGAGAGACCAGTCCCTGGCAACGGATATCATGTTTTGTAAAGTGGAAGGGCAGCAAAAAAAAAAAAAGAAAGAAAGAAAGAAAGAAAGGTTCTGGAGGGGATGGATGGACACCAGGTGGCTGCAGGAATGGACTCAGACATAGGAACAGTTATGAGGATGGTGCAGGACCAGGCAGTGTTTAGTTCTACTGTACATAAGATCGCTACGAGTTAGAACCAATTCCAAGGCACCTAACAGCAGCCACAACTACCAAAGGTCAGCCACTCAAGCACACCCAGAGGACCCTCACAAGACAAGCCTGGTGGTCTGCTTCCCGAAGACTGGAGCCTTAAAAAACCTAGGGAGTCATTCTGTTCTGTACTCATGGCTTCACCCTGATAACAGATAGGAAGAGAATGACAGATGCCGTTTTTGTGATTTTATGAAGAAATACTCAATGCACAGGGAGGAGGACTGTAGGGCCAGCCCTACCATGAGACACGATGTCCCCTCACTGACCCACAGTGCTACAGGGGACAGCACTGGAGACACTGTGTGCAAAGTGTGCCCAGTCTGCCACACACACAGTGGGGTGACACATGAAGGAAGTGAGACAGGGAAGCGAGTGGAGTCAATCCTTGAGGAATCCTGATAATAGACTTTTGACTCAAGCTACAGGACTTGGCACCTCATCAGACCCAACTGGAAAACACTCATAAGGGTTGGCAAACAGACCCACAACTATTTATTGTTTTGTTTTTGTTTTGTTTTGTTGATGTTTTTTTTTCTTTCGGTCTAGGTTTATCTATATAAGACAGGCAGGACAAACAATCCCAAGGAGAAAACAATGGGACCGATGGTTCTGGAAGACATGGGAGAGAAGGAGGAGGAGCGGGGGAGTGGGTAACCAACATACTCAAAGATAAGGAAGCAGCAAGTGATCTAAAATTGATGGCGAGGAGGGCATAGAATCCCTGGTGGAATTTGATCAAGTGCGGTGTATGTGAGGGGAATTACTGAGAGCCAAATAGAAGGTTAACATGATAATGTGACAGGAAGAAGGTGAAAGGAAATAGAGAAAAGAACTAGGAGGCAAAAGCTATTTAGAGACAGTATAGCTATAGGCATGTATATAGTAAATATATTAATTTATAATGAAAGGGATAGAGGTCAATGTAGGTATATTTAGATATTAGGTATTAAGACAGCAGACAGACATTGGACCTCTATTCACGGCCTCCCTAAACACTCCCTAGAACACTTTGTTCTAGCAACCTGGCACTGTTTGATACTCACCTTCCTGACACAATCACTGAAGACAAAATGGGTACATAAGCAAATGTGGTGAAGAAATCGGGTGGTGCCCAGCTATAGCAAGACCTGGGGTCTTAAAGGCTTGAAGTTACACAAGTGACCATCTGGCAAGGAAGCATCTAAGCCCACATGAAAGAAGCACACCAGACTGTGTAATCATGAGGTATTGACAGGATCAGGGATCAAAAGATGCAAAGCAAACACTTATATCGACGCCAAAGAGGAGGATTGGAATAGAGACCCAAAACCCATCTGTAGACAATTGGACACCATCACCACCACCACCACACACACACACACACACACACACACACACACACACACACACACACTGAAAGTTTACGAGGAAGGAACAATTCAACCAGGGTGCACTATAGCACCCACGAAACAGACATCTTTCATCTAGTTTCTGAATGCTTCCTCCTTCCCACTACCATGACCCAGTACTACCTTACAAATCTGGCTAGACCAGCAGATGTACACACATTGGTACAGAGAAGAGCTCTAAACATGGAATGCAGAACAGATGTACCCCACAGGAACAGTAGTGGGAATAGCGATATCATGAGGTCAGGTTGATGGTGGGGGGAATATAAAGGGTGAACCCATCAGAAGGTTGGATATATACCCCCCTGGGGGACAAATAACACAAATGTGAGTGAAGGGAGATAATGGACAGTCTAAGATATGAAATAATAATAATAATATAATTGATCAAGGATTCATGAGAGTGGAGGAGGGAGAAGGATGGGTGGAGAGGAGCTTATACTAAGGGTTCAAGTAGAAAGAAAATACTTGGGAATTATTGATGGCAACATATGTGCTAGTGTGCTTAATACAACTGAAGGGTGGATTGTTATAAGATTGGTAACAGTCCCCCAATAAAATCATTGATTAAAAAATAAGGAATTGAAAACTATTTAAAAGTCTTAAAAAGAAATTCTCTTTACAAAATGAAAAGAAGATGAGCAATAAATCTATATAAGTCCACTTCACTCCCACTAGAATGGCTACTCTTTTTTTAAGTAAAAATAACAAGTGTGGAGGAGGATCTGGAGAATGTTGGAACCTTCCTCCAATGTTTGTGAGAATGTGAAATGGTACAGTTCCTGTGGCAGTTCTTTTGGTGGTTCCTCAAAAAATGAAACATAGAATTACCATAGAATCCAGAAATTTGACTTCTGGTTACATACCAAAAGAATGTGAAATCAGGGATTTAAAGAGAAACTCATACACCAATAGTTACTGAAGCATTCTTCATAACATCCAAGTAATAGCTATCAACCAAAAGTTCATCAATGGATGAACAGATACATAAAAATGTGGCATATACATACAATGGGTTGTTATTCCGTAATGGAAACAAATGGGTGGACTTTAAAAACATCAAGTTGAGTGAAAGTTGAGGACCCCAGGGTGGCATAGTAGTGATGAACTGGTGTGCCACCCAAGTTGAGTGGTAGTCAGACCTGAAAGGCAAAATATTTTGTGTTCCTACTTATACAAAACATCTGAAATAGACACATAGAGACCAAAGTTTGTTCGTGGCTATCAATGGCTTTAATCTCTTTGAAGAATTTGGAGAACAAAGATGTCACTTTGAGGATTAATGTGAATCTGCCCCGGTCGTGGTATTTGTGGATCCCTTCATCACTTCGTATGCAAGTGAAAGCTGGTCCATGAATAACACCAGGTGTGTGTGTGTGTGTGTGTGTGTGTGTGTGTGTGTGTTGGGTTTGCCGTTGTCAAAGAGGACTGATTACACCACAGACTGCCACAAACAAATAAGTACAGACGGTGTTGCTTGAAGAAGAGGATGGTGATACTTCATCTCATGACCTTTGAATGGGTTATCAGGAGGGACTGGTCCCTGAAGAATGACACCATGCTCACTTCCTCCATAAAAAAGAGGAAGCCCCTCAACCAGATGGATTGACATAGTGAGTCGCACCCTTCTTGGAAGCATGGAACCGTCACAAAAACAACCAATGGGCCAGGGTCAAAGGCATGGGGATTATTGCTTTAAGAGCACAGAGTTTCTGCTTGCACAGTGAGGAAAAACTTTAAGAAATGGATGGATACAGTGCCTCATCACTCTTCACACACGTTTTCTCAGGCAGGCGTGTGCCCACAGAGCTCAATGACAATCACAGTCACTCTCCCTCCGATCTCCAGGAAGTGCTGCTCGTGCAGCCTATTGGAGGCCAACCCCACCACCGGGGTCCCCTGGGCCCCGTTCCTTTCTCTCAGAGACCTTCTCTTACTCTTTCCCTCCCTGAGGTCTTTGCCCACTTCCGCTTCCTCTTTCCTGACTTCTTCCTCACAGCCTTGAAAACACATTCACGTCTCTGCCTCCCTAAGTTCTTCCCAGACAGATAGGATTCCCTGGGCTACTTAACTTTCTGGCCCATCTCATTTCACCTTGTGCTTCACACATTTCTGCACTGCCGAAATGCAAAAGTAACAGAACACAAGTTACTTTTGCAAATTAGAAAAAAAAAGGCTTTTCCCCCCAAAATGTCCAAACAAAAACATTTATCATCTGGACTCTGTTTTTCGTTGTTTTTGTTTTCTGATGCTCCCCCCCAAAATTCTGACTCCCCTTGGCTGGCTATGTATGCCACAAACCCTAGCACACACCTTTAGCTGCAGGTGCCACACCATGGAATCCTCTCTGCATGCGTCCATCTCCCCGAGATCTGAAAACCCGTACAAGGCAGGTGCTAGGGTTAGACCTGGCATTAGGCATCTGCGATGGGCTGTGTTAAACGAATCTCACTGACTGCCTGGACAGGGAGCGGCATCTTAAATTATCGGTCAATGTTAGCACAACTTTGCATAGGGAAAAGAAAAGCAGCCCAGCTAAACGAATCACTCCAGTTAGCGAAGTCATTTCAGTGACCCCCTCCATGTGCGGACCCTGTCGTTTATTAGAATGATTGATTTCTTATCCCTGCAGACGATTTTCTGGAATAGCATGTAGAAGAATCCCCCGGGGGCTTTTTCCTGCTGTCACGCACGTGAAAGCACGTGATGGAGCGGGGTGGGGGGGGGGGAGCACTCTGAAATCCGGACTCCCCCAGCACAGGTAGACCACAAGGACATCTTTTTTAAAGGCTAGTCTCTTACAAATGGATTCCCGACATGAATCGCTGCTGTTTGATCTCATTCAGGTCTTTCTGCCTCTCTGGGCTTGTTTTGTAGAGTACCCTAACGCTTTCATGCTCGACGCTCACCGCAGGGGGCGACTGCACAGAAGAGCTGAAGAGAGTTCGTCTGTCCACGCAGCCCCGCCATCCGTGTAGCTGTCCCCTGCGTGCTGTCTAGGGGCAGCGGGGGGGGGGGGGGGGTGACAGGAGAATGTGCCGAAATGCCCGCTGAGATGCAGCTCTTAGCTTTGTGAAGCCAGCTTCACCAGAAAAAGTGAAACCACACAGAACTGGGGGGATTGTTCCTATCAAATCAGTGTAAACAAAAATAGAAGGTTCCTTGGAAGGGGGCCTGATTTTTACTAAGTGCTTATGAGTCTAGGCTTGGAGTTAATCTGATAAGAATTGCAAAATCCTATCGGATGTGCTTAAAAAGCGTGAGGCCATGAATTCGAGAAAACTGGCTCAAAGCACTGGATCTGAGAGCAAAGAGAAGCAGCAGCGGGCAGCCTGAATGGGTGGGCATCTGCAGCACCCCTGGGAATACGTAGTGGCTATGTCACACTGAGTTAGTTCCCCACCAGCTCCCACCTCTTCATCCTGTCTGCGGGTCCGGGGGCGGGGGGGACTAGCATTTTGAGGGGCTCTGTAGTCGCTGAAGCAGCAGAATGTCTGCTGAGGCAGGTAGAAGTCCATGTTCTGTGAATGTGGTAATCAGAAGAGACTGAAGTCCTCTACGTACTGAGGGAGCTTCCAGGCACTGATGCGTCCGTCGGTCTCCTGATTGCTGGGCATTCAAAGGACACAAGTTGCAATGGCTCTTTCTTGTCCACCACACCTCATCAGGCAGCTTCACCTCACACACCAGCTCCTTCCGAAGGACCTGCCGTCGTTGTGTAAAATTGGAATACTTTTTTTCCCCCTCTTACCCGAACCCATGCTCATCTCCTGCTGCTGTTTCCTGCTGTTTCCTTATTTCGCAGAAGAGCCGGGCCTTTAGAAGGGAGCCAACTGAATTGGCATGAGCCCACCCCTCACCGTGCCCCCGTCAGACAGCCATTTGCATTTTTCTAATTGTGGATTCCTGCTCCAATAGGCACATAGACCTTCTTGAGGGCGCCTTGGCAACCCGCACCCAGTTTCACGCGTGAAGGTGCCTAGGCCCAGGTTGACTGATCCACTCGTCTAAATGACACATGTCGGGTGACCCTGGGATTGACTGACTGTGTTCAGTTCAGCGCAGCAGTGCGAGGCTTTTCAGCATCTTCCGTAACGAGAAGCATATGTTAGAATAAATCGACTGACTTCTGCTGCTAGGTTTTGGCTCTGTTTCCAGGGAGCTTGGGAGTAGGAAAGTGGAAGGTGCCCTCGCGATGCAAGATCTTTTTCTCACCGTTTTGTGTTTGTAGTGGAGAAAGCAAAGGGGTTGAACGGGCCTGCTGCCCTCTCTGCTGTCTGGGATGCTGGCAGAGGAAATGGATCAAAGGGGAGAGAGCTACGCCGATGGAAAACTCTCCATGGAGTTGGGGCAAGCTCCCTCAAAAACAAACAGGGCTGAGCCATGGTGGCTTAATGGCTGTGCGCGGGACTGCGGCCCACTGGGTTGGAGGTTCAAATCCAGCAGCAAGGCGGGGCCTCCTATTCCCACCACCAGACGGCAGTGATGCCCCTCAAAAACAAAACAAAAACAACAAAAACAAACAAACAAACAAGGAGGTGACCAGGGTTCCATGTGCAAAACATCGTTTCTCCCACCCCACCCCTAGCCCCGTTATTTGTTGATGCTTTAAATTCCTTCACTCAGGTGAGAAATTCCGTTTCCAACGGAAACCCAAGCATCTTATCTTGAAATTGTTCCTGTCATTAGTGCAACTGATTTCAACCCTGGCAGTCCATGCCTCCACCCTAGGGCCAGTCTAAATGGCTACAGCCCACAGCGATGGCTTAGAGAGAGCACCCTTGTCTAACAAGCGGACTGATGCGCCATTGTGACCCCAAAGTGCCAGAGGGGGGCATGGGTTTGCCTGTTACAAGGTCAGCGTTCGAAGCCAGCAGCCACCCTGTGGGTAAGAGCTGAGGCTTTCTGCTTCCGTAAAACATGACAATCTCAGAAACCCAGAAGGCAGTTCCACTCTGTCCTATAGGGCTGCTGGGATACTGATGCATAACAGCCCCAGGTAGGATTTCTGAGACCGCAAGTCTTTACAGAAACAGACAGCCTCGTGTGTCTCCTGAGAAAAGGCTTGTGGGTTTGAACCACGGACCTGGCAGTTAGCAGCCCTATAGCCAGGCCTCCTTAGCTAACAAAGAAATAGAAGAAATAATAAATAAAAAAAAAAAACGAGGCTAGCAATTTCCCTGCAGCTGGGGCTGCCATGATAAACTTGCCAAGGGCACTGTGAACACGTCAGCTCGGAAGCCCCTGTCCTAGTGTGACGTTCCCAGGTGACGAGCCCTTGCCATCAGTTACGGCTCTTGCCAGCTGTTCTCAAACACGAGCAAAGGAGCACCTTGGACATTGACACCGGAACAACCAGCGACTTGAGCAAATGAGAGATTTCATCAATTCGAGGCTGTAAAAGAAAACCTCTCAAAGAAGTTGGGACTTGGGGAAAGGACCGAGGGAAGAAGGGAAGCAAAGAGGAAAGGAGGGAGGGGAAAAGAAAGGAAGGAAGAGTGGGATTAAGAGGTTTCTTCTTCTAGCATCGTGGCTACGCACTGGGCTGCAAGCCTGAAGGTCAGCAGTTTGAAACTACCAGCTGCTCCCCAGGAGAAAAATGAGGGTTTTCTACCTCCCTACAGAGCTACAGTCTCAGAAACTCAGGAGCAGTTCCTCCCTGTCCTGGAGGGTGGCTGTGGGTCAATATTGGCCTAAGAGCAGTGCGTTTGGGGGTTTGTATTTATGCAAGGGTTTTTTGTTTTGTTTTTTGCTAAAATGGGCGCCCACACCCAATCATGTTCACTCAAAGTATAAATAACCTTCTCCGATAACAAGAAAATCCTAACTGATGTAGACATCTCTGGTTTGACAATAGTCCAGTCAATCCCCAGCACCCAAGCTCACCCCACCAGGCTTAGTAGATAATGAACAAAGGCTTGTTAAGCACCGGGCTTCTAAGCTAGAGGTCGGAGGTTTAAAGCCACCAGCTGTGGCAGTCTGATTCTGTTCCCAGAATCCCCCCTGGGGCAGTTCTTCGCAGTGCTTTCAGGTTGCTCTGACACACAGGGACTCCGCAGTGATGGCCGCAGGTTCTATGTGACCAGCTCCTGAGACTCTTCCAAAGCTGTTGGCAATGACCTTTTCATGTCCTCTGCGTCCCATGAAAGGCCTATGCTCTCCAGGGAGGACGGCAGGCAGCACGCACGCACTTCCCAACACAAATCTGGGCCTTGGGATCTTCCTCCATAATGCCGCAGGTTAAAAGAGCAACCGCAACAAACAATAACAGAAATGTATGGCTGTACGAGCATAAATCATAGCATCCATAAAATCAAGTGCTTCCTTCATGTCAAACAACTGCCATCATTTTATTTTAAAATTCTGTTTCTGTAGATTAGGCACTGTGTCTATCGGGCAATTACGGGTATATTTTTGTGTTCTGGGGGGAAAATACACTAATGTGTAAAAGAGGGTCATTTTGCTCTTTATTTTTTTCACAGAATTGGACTAAATCATGGCAATTAGTATAACGGAAATGTTTCTAAGCAATCTCCGATGGCAGTTCCACTAATGTAATGATTGAGCCCCAGCCCAGTAAAACATGAACATGTATCATTAGGATGAATCAGAATCAAAAGCAAAGCAACTTTTTGCTTGCAGTAATTCAACATACATCATCTCATCAGCAATGCCAACTCTAAAATTAAGGATATACAATTAGTCAATCAGACGGTTCCTGAATTAATTAATTAAGCGAGGAAAATCAGCAAGCGAGGACAAGACTACATCCAGCAACACGCTTTCCTTTTTCCTTCTTAAAACAGTCTTCTCCGTTAATTTTGGTCCAGTTACCCAATACATCGCGAGTCTTGAACCTCCTTCAAGGTGGTAACCATGAGCAGCCCCCACTCACCCACCTAACGCCACCCTAGGGAAATTCTTCTGTCAGTAACTACCACATTGTCAACTCACCTTCCAAGATGTCATTTGGTCTTGTTATCCCATCTAAGAATTGTTGACTCTGTTCTCTGTCTACCAAAGCCACATCTCTAATAACCCCAGGATTCTTTGATGCTGACCAATGGAGAGAGGGTAAAACATACGCCCCCATTCAGAGGTATAAGAAAAAAAAATTCAGTCCACAAGATGATTCTGTTTCTAGACAAGGAGCATTAATAGGGGGTGGGGGGGGGGGAGAGAGAAAACACCTTATAATGAAAAAAGAGGTAATTCATCATAAATGCCTAACTACATACCCATCAGTGTTTCAGAATACTCGAAGCCAACAACTGACAGAACGAAAACAAAGCTCAGCCAATTCACATTCGTAGTTGGAGATTCTTACCACCTTTCTCTAAGGAGTTGATAGACAACTAGACAAAAATAAAAAGCAGCTGTTATATAGATCTACAGCTCAGCATAACCTAACGGACTAGCTTATCTCCCATAACAAACTATCACAAAGTGGGTGATAGATACTTACTACATAATTCAGAGTTATGGAAGCTAGAAGTCCAAGCCAGGATAATTGATTCCTCCTAAAGCTGTGCATACAGAAACTGCCCCTCTTTTTCCCAACTTCTAGAGGAGATAAGCAATCCTTCACATCTCTTGGCTTACATCTGCCTCTGTACTCACTCTCTAACCCTATGTATCTGTTCTCTTCTTTTATAAGTCACCCTGGAATTGAATTAGAACCTCACTTATTCTGGTGTGAGCTCATGGATTTTAAGATATTGTTTGAGGGCACATGAGTCAATCCTTAACCTTGAGAGTTGATGGAAAATCTAGTAAGTAATTTTTTTTAAATAAACAGAAAGCTACCATAAGAGCCAGTGATTTCACGCTTGGGTATTGCGATAGGTAGGTTTAATGTTCATGTTTACAATAATGTTCCAATTTGTCTTATTCATAATAACCAGAAATAATCAACAATGGCCAAATGGGTAAATCAACAGACTAGACATGATACCACAATAGTTGTTTAGACAGGCTACTGCTAAACAACTCACTGCCATTGAGTTGGTTCCAGCACACAGTGACCCTACAGAATAGGATAGAACTGTCCTGAAGGGTTTCTGAGAATGTAAGTCTACTGGAGTAGAAAGTTTCATCTTCTTCCCATGGAACTTCTGGTGGATTCAAACTGCTGACCTCATAGTTAGCATCCCAACGCATACCCACTATGCCTTCAGGATAAATCTCACAACGCAAAAGGAGCCAGCTACAAAGGAACCATACTATAAGACTATTTTACATGAAGTCCATAATTAGCTAAACTAGGCTGAAAAAAAACAGTGATAACCTTTGAAGTGTTGAAGTTGGCAAAGAAAGGTCTTTGAGAAGAGACATGACAGGTCTAGAGTGTGAATAATACTGTTTCTTCATGTGGAATGATTATATTCATGTGTTCTCTTTGCAAAAAAAGGCTATCAAATTAATCAGCACAAGACTG
This sequence comes from Nesogale talazaci, assembly GCA_004026705.1. Lineage (NCBI taxonomy): Eukaryota > Metazoa > Chordata > Mammalia > Afrosoricida > Tenrecidae > Nesogale > Nesogale talazaci. The sequence continues at coordinate 69,215 of PVJH01005499.1, forward strand.
ATTTAAGAAAATAGAGTGGAAGTTTTTAGCACATTGTGACAAAATGGTATTAAAGATTACCCATTAAAGAATTCATAAGTAGCCAGGCTGAGCCCCGATGGCGTAGTGGTTGTGCGTGGGACTGCGGCCCACTGGGACGGAGGTTCAATTCCAGTAGTGGGGCTGTGCCTCCTACTCCCACCACCAGAGAGCAGTGATGCCCCCCCCCAAAAAAAAAAGAATTCATAAGTAGAACCCAAAAATTTTAAAACAGAATAATGAGGAGAATTTTTAACTGCCAGACATTATACTCCTTTACACAACAAAAATTGAAATAACAAGATGTTTGATGTTGGTACAAAAATAGGCAAATATGTTAAGGAACTAGAATAAGATTATATATAATAGAAATGTCATATGATGAAGAAAATATTTGGAAATTTAGAGAGGACATTTGGTAACTATATTGCATTACATATAAAGATAAAGAATAGGCAGATTAAAACATTTTTTAAAATCTTAAAGAAAAGTTCATGATAATGCCTATTGTCAATATAAGAAGCAGGTATTCATGAAATACCTGCATGGTGCAAAATGTTAGCAAGTGTTGATTGCCACCCTAACATACCTCTCAAGAAAGGCCTGGTGATCCACTTCTGGAAAGTCAACCTTTAAGACAGTGCACAGCACATGCACAGGATGACCAGGAATCAGAATCAATTTGATGGCAATTGCTGTGATAGGTTTTACTTTTTTATATATACATTTCCAGAAGAAGGTAGAGGATTAATTTGATCAGAATTCTTTAACCCTTAAATATAATTTTGCTGTCTTACTCATTCATTTGACTTCTTGAATTTTTTTTTCCTGTAGAAAATTTCATGTTAAATACAAAGATGGTCATCACATCTAAATCATCGAAAATTTTAGTCCAAATTTCCTTAAGTCTAAAAACCAAATAAATGAGTCTACAGTCAGGGTGGTGTAGATTTTATTCAGCTCATGCTACTAAAGAATTCTTAGTGACATTAAAAATGAAAATGAAAATAAATAAATGCTGATACTATATCATGAAAAACTAGTTTTAAATGCTTTTGCACATATTTATAGGTTTAGTATTAAGGTAACAGATGGACATTAGACCTCTACTCAAGTACTCCCTCAATGAAAGAACATTTTGTTCTATTAAACTGGCATTCTGAGATGCTCATCTTCCTGACATGATCTCTGAAAACAAAGCAATATGCAATAAGCAAACATAAGCAAATATGGTGAAGAAAGTCAATGGAGTCTGGCTATTAAAGAGATAACATCTGGGGCCTTAAACACGTGAAGATGAACAAGCGGCCATCTAACTGAGAAGCAATAAAATCCACATGGAAGAAGCACACCAGCCTGTGTGACCACAAGGTGTCCATGGGATCAGGTATCAGGCATCAAAGAAGAAAAAATTCTATCTTTTTGAATGAGGAGGAGTGTGAAGTGGGAACTCAAAACTCATCTGTAGGCAACTGGACACCCCCTTACAGAAGGGGATGAGCCAGTCGAGGTGCAATGTAGCAACAATGAAGCATACAACTTTTCTCTAGTTCTTAAATACTTCCTCCCTACCCATCCACACTATCATGATCCCAATTCTACCTTACAAATCCTGCTAGACCAGAGGATGTACACTGGTACAGATAGGAATTGGAGACACAGGGGATCCAGGACAAATGATCACTTCAGTACCAGTGGTGACACCTGGAGGTGGAGGGAAGATGGGGTAGAAGGGGTGAACCAACTATAAAGATCTACATATACCGCCCTCCCCAGGGGACAAACAACAGAAAAGTGAGTGAAGGGAGATGTCAGACAGTATAAGACATGACAAAATAATTTATAAATTACCAAGGGTTTGTGGGGGAGGTGAGGCAGGGAATGGGGAGCGAGGAGCTGATATCAAGGGCTGAAGTATATAGCAAATATTTTGAGAATGATAAGGGCAACAAATGTATAAATTGCTTGACACAATGGATGGATGGATGGTAAGGTTATACAAGCCCCCAATAAAATGAGTTTTAAAAATGTATTTGTGAGATAAATTTAGCTTTATAGAATAAAGTGCTATGTTGTGGAAATGCAAATTTTAAACAAGGATAATCACCAGAGTGCTAATAGTGAGTCTGGGAAATTGTTTTCTTCATTATGTTTATTCATGTTACATGGCCACATGCTATTTTTATGATCACTGAAAATGCTATTAATGCCCTTTCTTGTAACATTTTAACTGACCTAAAAAGTATGCATTATTAAATGATGGATTTACTTAAAAAAAAAAAGTGAGTTGAGAACTCACTTCTGAATGCTTGATCAAATCCTAGTGTTTGGTCTTTGGTATTTAGGTTTAGGAAACCAGTCCAGGCAGGCCTTTTATCAGTTCTCTAATTTAATCATAAGAAATCATTCTTTAATTAACAGTCTTTCCAAAGGAAATCTTCACTTTATCATATATACAAAACAAAACATCCAGGTTTTCATCATCCCAGGAGCCAGGAATATAGTGCAAAGAATTGTAATTAGGCATCTTCTTACAGAGAGGCTACATGTTGGAGCAAAAAGTGTCTCCAAGAACGGGGAAATCTGGTTCCATTTGAGGTCCCAGTCAAGAACCCAAACCCAGGCCTTGGGTATAGCATCTTCAAATGGGACCGTGGTAGCAGGACTGACGACAGAGAGAGGGGTTGAATGTGGGAACTGAGTGAGCAGTGTCTCTGGAGGAGAAGGGATGGACTTCCCTTTCCCAGGGCTGTTGTAACAAAATACTGTCACCAGGTTGCCTTACACAATGAATACTTCTTGTCGCAGAGTTCTGGGGGCCAAAACAAACAAAACAGAAATCAAACCCACTGCCGTCCGATTGTCTGAAATCTAGGTGTTGTCTGAAATCTTGGCTCTGATGTCACTAGGAGACACTCTTCCTTACCTCTCTTCCTTCCTTCTGACGGTTCCTGGCAGCCCTTCACATGCCTTGGCTTATTGGCATTGCTTCAGTCTCTGTTCCATCCTCACCTGGCTGGCTTCCCCATGTATCTCCCCATCTCTATGTCTCTTCATACCCGCTCCGCTGTCCTACTGGTGTATGACCTACCCTCTTCCAGGATGACCTCAGGTTAGTTTCACTAATCACATCTGCTGAGACTCTATTTCCAAAAAAGTAATATTCACAGGTAGAGGGGTTACAATTTCAACATACCTATATATTGGAGGGACACATTCAACCCACAGTAGATGGGTATAATAAATGGTAGCAAAATAATCAAGAAAAGCAAGGATGTTATGAACACAAAACTCGGGACACAGATTACCTCTGGTGGGAAGGGTGGGGTGTGACAGCGAGGGAAAAAAAAAAAAAAGAAAGAATTGCTCTCTGGCTGAAACAGGGAAGGACGTCAGAGAGCAAAAAAAAAAAAAAAAAAAGGCGGGGAACGGCAGGAAATGAACTGGATGGTGTGGTAGACACATCATTTCATGCCAGTCAATTTGAAGATGAATAAAGGAATAGGGGTGGTATCCGACCTGTCAATTAGCTCATGGTGGGATAGTTCCTCCTTGGAACATGGCCTTCTCATACGGAGGGCCCGGGAGAACCTGTCTCTCTCTCTCTCTCTCTCTCTCGCTCTCTCTCTCTCTCTCTCTCTCTGCCTTTCCTTTCCTACTTGGTGGCTACCCTCAGGGCTGCTGGAGCTGTGCCACATTTCCATGAACCAAGGATCCACTAGACTTGGCACCACCACCCCACTGTGATCTTCCTGCATTCTGCATCATTGCACGTCACTGCCTAAGTCTGAAGAGGGGCTTATGGACTAGTATCAAACTTCTGGACTTGAGTTGGACTGGGCTGGTATGCTTTCTTGCTATATAATTAAACCTTGGTGTGGTGATTACATAATTCCGTGTCAACTTGAAGATAATAAAAGTGAGGGGGGGGGGAGAAAAATAATGTTTTTTAAAAAGTGAGGGGGTGAGGTCTAGCCTGTCAATCAGGACATAGTCTGATGATGTCTCCTTGAAGGCATGACCTCATGAAGATTCTAGGACCTTCCTCTATCTATCTATCTAACGTGGTCTTCCTGTTGACAAGTCAGAGACTTGCTGAGACTTGCAAATGCCTCTCTTTCTCTGCTTCACCTTCCTCTTGAAGAGCCACACTTGGAGAGCTGGAGCAGCCATGAGGAGACTTGTGCCAGCACTAAGGTGCTTCCACCACCACTGGATCCACAAGACTTTGCACCGCCCCAGGCCTGTGATCTTCCTGCATTTTCTATCATTGCATGTGCTACATGAGTCAAAGAAGGGTTTATGTACTAGTATTGGACTTATGGACTTGTTCTAGACTGGACTGAACTTTCCTAAATTATACTTTCCTAAATTATAACAAAAAGATATTTACAGGTTAGCTAACTCACTAGCACTAACTTTTAATCATACTTTGTCACCTCCAGGCATCTAAAAAGCTTGGATGCTGTAAAATAATAACATTGCCCAGAAAAAGCATGTTATTCTATTAAAAAATGCACATATAGACTTATGGCTATAATCTAACATGGTTTCCTAGGTAAGAAGATAATAGCCAAGAGCCCTTTTCTCTGCCTTCCCCATCTTTTTTCCGCACCTTCAGTGACTAAGCACAGAATGACCAGCTCCAAGAGATGGAGTAAACAAAGGGCACCACACTGAAGACGATCCTTCTAAGACATTTTTTTCCAGATTTTTTTACAATGTTTTTTTAAATCATTTTATTGGGGGCTCACACAACTCTTATCATAATCCATACATACATCATTGTATGCAAAACACATGTGTACATTTGTTGTCATCAAAATTCTCAAAACATTTTCTTTCTACTTAAGGCCCTGGTTTCAGCTCCTCACTTCACCCCCTTCCCTGCTCCCCCCTCCCTCATGAACCCTCGATAATTTATAGATTATTATTATACTTTTAACATACTTTGGGCATTAGGACTTATTTTTCTCTTAACACACAGCAATCTTGACTACAATGCACATATGAAACCACATGTAGACAATCTAAACCTGTCTAGCTCTGAGCATAGAACCCTTCCCTCTGCATCTACATTCCCTCCCCCACTACCCAGTATACTGCCCCCAAGACATCAAAATGTGCAATTCTACCCTCAAAGGCAGCTATTACTATGAATTAAGACCCCCCCAAATGTGTTTACAGGGTTTTATTTTATATTCTCAATATATTATGTACTTCTAAACATCTAGGGCTATTTCTAGATATTTCCAATGAGGACTTACGTGTGTCCACTATCGACACAGTAGTCTTGAATCAAGTGCACATTTATAACAAAGGCTAGAATCTGAAAGTGTCCTCTAAATAAACACTCTGATCTAGAACCCTCCTCCGCCACCCCCCACTAACCCCACACACACACACCTCACCTCTATTAATTCAGTTGACAAAAAATAATACTTAGAGGGACTTCGAGGGGACTTAGACAATTTCACTTCCACAAGTCATCCCTCTGAAGTGGAACATAAAATGTACAAAATGGGCTACTTTACGAGGTCTGCTTTCGTCATACACTGTTAACCTCATGAACATCTGAGAAGACTATATGCTGTAAAATTAGGACTTGGCCTTTATATACACTATACACAGAGGAAAGGCATTGAAACTACATAGCACACATGGGATATGGCTCATCTTGCCTCACTATAACTAGTCAAGCCCTTCACCTTCTCCCTCCCTCCATGAACAAACAAGCATGCTGTTCAAAGAGGTAGTTTTCCCATCCCATTTCCAAAAGACAATGAGTTCATATGAATTTTAATGAAAGAATAACAAAAAATTGTTATTTACTATCTCTACTTTCACCATACTTTGTGCACATCTAAACATATGAAAATACGAGAGCTTTGCAATAAGGATTTGTTGTTTGCCACTATCTGCACAGTAGTGCTGAATAAACTACACGTGTGTAACAAAGATTGTATCCAAAAGTGTCTTCTCAATAGGCGCATGCTCGTCTAGCACCATTCATTTCTTCCAGCTCCTTTCCACCACAACCTGGTGGATAAGGATAGGCACGTGTTCCATTGGAAGGTGGTTTTCCTCTGTCATTGCCAGGAGACAGTCTTTCTGTGGTTGTTGGTACAGTGTACAAAGCATATTCACTTATTAGCTCTACTTTTGTAGAGCTCTTTAATATATAAAGACTTGAAATTATAAAATTAAGACTCATTGGTCTGATATTTATACACAACATATCCAGTACAACAAAGGTAAATGAAAAGCATGTAACACACAGGGCAAGAGATCATCTGGAATTTGGGGGGACGCTCTAACAACTGTTTTCCATTTCTGCCCTCCCCCTCTCCTTTAGCCAATGAAAAAGCAGTCGACAAGTACACAGTTCACAGAGGCGTTTCGCGATTCCATTTCCAAAGATAGTATTTTCTATTAGTCCTAAAAAAAACTTTTCACAAAGTGTTAGCCTACTTAAACACACCAAGCACGTGAATATCTCAAAAGACTTGATATGTCAAATAAGAATATACTCACCCACTATATACACACAGTACTGTTAAAATAAAATGACACATTCATATCATTATAATTGGGATATCTTCTAATATGACCGTTTTGGTCTTCATTGCATTCTTTGCATGATCAGTCCAGTAGACAAGTATAGGCATGTGTAATGCCGAGTTGGTTAAGCAAATTCATATCCAAAAATCATTTACAGGAGACAAAGTTTCCCATAAATTGACAATAGTGTACAAATAAACTCTACATTGTCAAACTAATAGCTAGAGACCAGATGTTGCAAAGTTAGGACTTGTTTGTCCTTTATATGCACTATAAACTCAAAGCAAAATACTTGTAATATGAGAAAATGGTTTTATCTGAGACTGTCCTCAAGTATCCAAACCAGGCATAAGAACAGACCTTTGTATACTTCCCAGAAGTGGTTTAACGAGCCCATTCCCCGAAGACATTTCCTATGAATTTTAGCAAAGAGATATGTACAAAAGTGATAGCTGACTACTTCAACTTTAACATATGTCAGACACTTCCAAGCATCCAGATAGACTAGATGTTTCAAAAAAGGACTGTTAAAGTCCACTAGATCTACACCATATTATTCACCGCATGGAGGTGAGTACAAACTGTACACACAAAGCAGTTAAAATGTGAAAGTATCTTTGAAATATGGACATTCTGGTCTGTAGAAGCCGTCCCTTTCTCCCTCCTCTACACTATGCTGTTGAGCTACTAATGTTCAAATTCCAAAAGACAATTCTAAGGATTTTTTTTATATTCTCCTGTATTTCTTTCTTTTGAAAAAATTTGTTGGGAGTTCACACAACTCTTACCACAATCATTACATACATCCATTGTATGCAAACCACGCTTGTACATTTGTTGCCATCATTCTCAAAACATCTACTCTTCATATCTCCTCCTCCCTTCCCACTCCTCCCCCTTCCTCATGAACTCTTGATAATTTGCAAATCATCATCACTTTGTCATATCCTACACTGCCCGGTGTGTCCCTTTACTCACTTCCCTGCTGTCTGTACATCAGGGAGGAGGTCCTATGTAGATCCCTATAATTGGTTCCCCCTTTCTACTCCACCAATTCTAAGGATTTTAACACACACCAGAAAAAATGTATTAACTTTGCTAACTCTACTTTCATCATACACTGGCAGCCTCTTTAACCTCTAGAAAGAACCACTAGATGTCATCGAGTATGGAACACTTTAGAGACACTACACAGAAGAGCAAAGCAGTACGCTGACATAAGGGACGATGGTTAATCCGACCTCACTAATAACACATTGGCGTACACAGCCCTTTGCCCTTCTTCTCCCTCCTCCTCCACAGAACCAGTGCACAACAACCACACCACCGTGTTTCCCTGAAAACAAGACAGGGCTTTCTATTTATTTTTCCTCAAGAAGACACCCTAGGGCTTATTTTCAGGGGATGTGATTTTTTTTTAAGTACGGTACAATGGTCCACCTTTATTCAAATGGAGTTAAGTCGTCTTCTTCTGGAACATCATCATAACTCTCCAAACCCAAATTCCATAAATGTCTTGCACTCTATTTCCTTTAGAACCATTGGCCCCAATCTCTCATATCAAGCAATAGAGCTCTCATTGAAGGAGCAGCTCTTATCCATGTAACCTGCTCGGGGTGCATTGGTAAAAGCACTGTCAGTGATTTTATCCCATGAATTCTTCATTCAAATCACAACCTCTTGCAGGCTAGGCTTCACAAAGTTGCCACGCTGATTTCTTGTCATTCTATTTTCAACGTAGTTGTTAATTTTCATGCACAAATGGTCTTTGAATGGCTTGCTTATTGCAATATCTAGAATCTGCAGATAGGTCACCATGGGTGCCTATTTTCATCACCGCTTTGGGACAAAATGCTTGGGTGGTACAGATGCCCTGCATAGCCACGCCCACCACTAGGTCTTATTTTCAGGATAGGGTCTACATTGCACAAATGCTTAGAAATCTTTCTGGGGCTTATTTTAGGGGTTGATTTTATGATTGGGGTAACATGGTATGTACTGCCCAAAGATGTCATCAAGTCATTCCCTTTTTAAAAGGTCCAACAACAAAAGTCAGTCGTGCATGTTAATTTTAACAGAAAATTTTACAAGATGTGTTTGGCTGCTTTTTAATATGTATCAGGTACTTAAGGGCATCCTGGAAGGCTAGAGAATGCCAGTACTTTTTACAGGACAGCTAGACAGCAACAAAATTGAAACGTACACATAATAATCATCATAACACGGAAATATCTTCCAGTCTTGTGTCAAGCCTTCTTCCCTTCTTCCTCAAGGACACCTCTCCCATGCCTTCTAACCCAACTTAACTCATGTGACTCATGATGGGGCTTCTGGTGAGTGGTCTAACTATTCAAGGTCATGCCCAGGAATCCTTCTGTATTTTTAAACAAATGGACATTTCCAAGTCGTGTGGTGTTTGAGCCCTCCTTTTTGTCATGCGCAGCCAGCAACCTCTTGACATTTAGAAGGTCTCCGTGGGGCAAAGGTTTTCTTTTAAAAGGTTGGAAGGAAAGCTGAGGGCAGCTTTCATGTTATCTTCAAGTGGTGGGAGGCACGTCTTCTTGGTCCGGTGTGGCACGTTATTCTAACGAGTCCCCCTCCCAACAGCGAGGTGGAGGTTCATTCGACCAACGACCAACGTTCTTTGGACCAACGACCACCAGCGGCGAGCCGCTAGCTCATCACTTCCCCCCACCCACCCACCCCCCTCCTCCGCCCTCCGGCTTCCTCGGGGGTCGGCTCACTGCCCGGAGTCTAAGTGGTCCGTCCCCTCAGGACCTGACTGAATGGACGTTGAGAGGCCACGGTCTTGGGAAGGGACTGCGCTGTGTGTTCACTCAGACCCGCCTTCTCTGCCTGAGAGGACCCGCAGTGAAAGGCGCCACGTCCTGGGCGGCCATGGCAAGGGCTTCCATACAGGCAGACAGAATTGAATCTGGATACCTGATGGCCTGCGGAATGCAGGCCCAAGACTGCCGCTGGCCCCCAGGCCCCTCTGGGAAGAGGACTCATCTGGTCCCAAAGGCCAAGGCAGGGCAGATCTGCCCCTGCTAGGGGGACTCTGATTTCCCCTAGAGGAAAGGGGTTCCAGTCAGGCCCCAGTTACTCCACAGGCACAAGAACCAGGACCCTCTGGCTACCCTCTCTACAGGAACTCCGATTTTATTTATTTATGTGGAGGCAGGCTGGCAGCCAAAAGCTACTTTAGAGAAGGTAAAGAATTTGACCAAGGTCCCCCAGCTGGTAGCTGAACGAGATTTGAATTCAAGTGTTCGACTCAAAAACCTAGATACCCTCACTGACTGGACACCTCTCTGTAAGCTGCAGGGTTGACGGGGGTCCTTGGCCCCTCCAGCTCCATATTGCCATGAAGCCAAAGGAAATATGTCAAGTTACCGGGGAACTATAGCATTCACAAGGAACTGTGGCATTACCGTTTCAGCATGCTGAATGTCAAAGTCCCAGGAGGAAAGACACATCGCTTACCAGCTTCCAGCCCAGGCGTTTGTTAGGAGAACATGGGGAAGGGAGGAAGGCTGAGTGGGTGAAGTGATGTTGCTGGGTATCGTTCTTCTATCCATAGTCTTTGTCACTCCCACCAAACGTCTTCGTGGGAACATGCAAATAAGGTGTAGAGGACTCTGCCTCTCAGGGATGGGTCAGTTTTGCCATTCCGCTGGGTATAAAGAGTCATTCTGTTCAGAAGTGGAAACAGAAAGCTCCACAACCAGCCAGGAAAGCCAAGCCCATGGCAGGTTCCTGTGTGGAGAAGCCGCACAGCAGCAGAGACCAAAAGAACAGAGCTCCCCTGAAGAGGGAATGCCTTCACGCAGAAACCTGACTTGCAGGGGACGGTTCCCTTTGGACATTCTCAGTGATGATAAAGCTTTCCATCACATACCTGAACAAGGACAGGGTTAAGAGACTGAGTTGCTGACAAGTCAACAAGACAGGGCTGTGCCTGCCAGTACAGCTGAGAAAATGCACTCTCAGGGCACAGAAGGGGACTACATTATTATAATGCCTTCTGATTCTGAATAACCTGTAAACTTCCCTAAGACATTCCCAAGTCTGTGTGGGCAATTGAAATGGATTGTCAAACTCAGCAGAGAAGGAGAGTGTCAATGGGAGGTGACAGTTGGTATCTGAATCAAGTTTAAAAAAAAAAAAGGGTTAGCACATCGGTTCTCAACCGGTGGGTCTCGACCCCTTTGGGGGTTCAAGGACCCTTTCACAAGGGTCGCTCAATTCATAACAGTATCAAAATGACGGTTAGGAAGTAGCAACAAAAATAATTTTATGGTTGGGGGGGGGGGTCACCACAACATGAGGAACTGTGTCACGACATTAGGAAGGTTGAGAACTACTGGGATAGAGGGTGGAGGCATGACTGGCAGCTGCCTTTAGGCAGATAATGGATTTGGGTTCTCCTCCCTTTTGTAGTTGGAGGATGTGGCCCCCACACCATTGTTTCCCAGATGAGTGTCGTGTCATTAATCAGAGTCACAAGTCAAGAAAGACTGCTATCACGGAACTGAGGGGCCTGCAGTCTGCACAGCAGAGAATGTCACTTGTCCTTTATTTGTGTATCTTGGGGTTGTGCAACACAGCAGCCTTACAGAGGAGGGTATTGGTGGTGTTATGTACAATCGAGTTGGTTTCTCCTCATAGAAACCCTACATACAACAGAACCAAACACCTCCCAGTCCTGTGACACCCTCACAATTGTTACGATGGAGCCCATGGCTGCAGTCACTACCTCTGTCTTGTAGAGAGTCTTGCCCTTTTTTGGCTGCTCTTCTAGGAAGCATGATGGCCTTCTCCAGGCACTGATATCTCATGTCCAAAGTATGTGAGAGGAAGTCTCTCCACCTTTTTTAAGGAGCATTCTAGCTGTCCTTCTTTCAAGACATTTATTTTAGCAGTCCCTAGAATGAAAATGCACCTGTGCCTTCTTGGTCTTCTTTAGTCAATGTCTAACTTTCACATGCACATGAGGTGATTGAAAAAAGAAAACACAGCTTGGGTCAAGTACACCTTAGTTCACAAAATAACATCATTGCTTTTCAACACTTTAAACAGGTTTTGTGCCCCAGATGTACTCAATGCAATGTGGTTTGGGATCTCTTGGCAGCTGCTTTTATGAGCAGATCCAAGTAAGACAAGACCCCTGACAATTTGAATCTTGTCTCCATTTATCATATAACCTATTGGTCTACTTGTGAGGAAGTTAGTTTTCTCGACATTGACTGGTAACCCATATTGAAGGCTGCAATCCTTCATCAGAAAGTCCTTCAAACCCTCCTCACTTTCAACAAGCAAAGTTGGCCAATGGCATGGAAATCCTGATGCCATGCTCTTCTTCATAGAATCCAGCTTCTCTGATGGTTTTCTCAGCACACCAATTGAAAAAGTAAATGGTGAGAATCAGATACAACCCTGATACATACCTTCCTTGATTTTTAAACTATGCAGTTTTCCCTTGCTCTGTTCCACAACTGCTCTTGATCCATGCACAGGTCCCAAAGGAGCACAATGAAGTGTTCCCGAACTCCCATTCTTCTCAAGACTATCCCTAGGTATTGTCCACACCCCATCTAATGCTTTCGCATAATCAATAAAACACAAGCATCTCTTTGGTTTTCCCTGCTTTGAGTCAAGATTCATCTGACATCAGCATCCTCTTCTGAATCTGGCCTGAACCTGTGAATGTACTGCTGGGACTGTGGTTGGATGACACTCAGTAAAATTTTAGTCACATATGTGATATTTCTAAGAGTGTTCTATAATTTGAGCATGATTGGGTCACCTTTTTTTTGGAATGGTGACAAATATAACTCTCTTCCATACAGTTGGCCAAGAAAGTAGCTTCCAAATTTACTGGCATAGATGAAGAAGCGCTTCCAGTGCTTCATCAGCTTGTTGAAACATTTTGATTGAGGTCCCTCGATAATAATGTTTTGGGCTAATACCTTCAGTGCTGCTTGGACTTCTTCATCCAGTAAAATTGATTCTTGAGCATATCCTAACTCCTGAAGTGGTTGAATATCGACTAGTTCTTTCTGGTACAATGACTGTGTAGTCTTTGCATCTTCTTTGATGTACACCACATAATTCAATATTAAATCCATAGAATCATTCAATATTGCAATTTGAGGCTTGAATTATTTCTTCCGTTCTTTTAGTGTAAGATATGCTGAGCATGTCCTTTTTAGATTTCTAACTCTAGGTCATCACACATTTCATTATATTATCTTCTTGAGCTGCACTATGAGATTTTCTGCTCAGCTCTTTGATTTCATTTTTCTATGTGCCTCCATTGGCAATAGCAACCTGAGTATTTAGTCTGTGCTCAGTGGTAGCCATGCAGATCTTGGAGGAGGTTCCCCAGAGAAGGAGCTGGTCCTGTCAAAGGGAAGAGGCCTGCTGATGGGAGGGGTTGTGCAGGATCAGGAACCGGGAGCAATCATATTTGAGGGGGTAATGGAGCATGTCTGTAAAGAGAAGGAGAGGAAGGACTGATCTCCAGGTTGGAGGAGGAGAGACTGAGGATGCTCTTGGGAAAATTAGATGGGGAGGATCTTTAGGTGGGGAAGATTGTTAGTCGGGTGCAGCATGTGGGTAGAATTGACCTAAGTCCTCTGGGGGCATCCAGGAATCCAGAATGGATGCCATAAAATTCTGGGACACTGAATCCTAAATCTTCGAATGCCCAGCATGCTCCAGAGGCTGACTGGATGAGACCCCTACAGGAACTCCATTGGATGAACTGGACTCAACCTCAGATACATGTCACCTGGACTCAACCTCAGATACATGTCACCTGAGACCTGGTGTCTGAGAAAGAAGACAGAAGTACCAAGAGCTGTGTCCTGTTGGTTAACAAACAGGGTCTTGCTACATCAAAGCTCTGTATGTTGTATTAAGATATGTATTATTCTGGCAATCCTATGATGGGCATTCTGTTATATTTTACTTATGTTTGTTCACACTAGGGTGTATTTTGTTTCTCTTTTTTTTTAGTAAATGAAACTCAGGGCTATTGAGCCTATAGGGAAAGCAAGTATAGCAAGGGTTTCAGGGGGGTATAGTGGGTAGGAAAGATAAGATCATGAAAATGCCAAGGAATTCAGGAAGGAAAGGCATGGTTGTAAACTAATGGTAGAAGCAATTGTACAATTCCACTTGACGTGATTAAATGTTATGATATGACATGTGTATTAATCCCCAAGTAGTAATAAATTAAAAGAAAATTAAAGATTCAGGAATGGGGTTTGCTGGCTCACACTAATTCCCAACTCCAACTTCAGAACAATTCTTATGTCATGACCTTGCTCAACACTTGTCCTCAGGAAGAGAACACAAAATATATTGGTGTGATAAAAAAACATGGCAGAAGAACTTAGATGGTGCCCAGTTATCAGATAAAATAGCACCTGGTGTCTTAAAGGCTTGTTTCCAGAAAGCAGGCATCTAAATGAGATGTCAACTAAGTCCACATAGAAAAAGCACATCATCATCAATCACTGAAAGATTGAAATTCATATAACCCAAAGTTGGAGGGATCCATTGCAGAGCCTAAATTGTGAGAATCTGGGGGTGTAGAAGGCAATGGATGACAAATGGGAGCCCAAGATTCATTTGTTTAACCAGAAAATGAGCCTCTAAAGAACTCTCCACTTAGCTAAAACTGAAGGAGAGGAGGAAAGTGGTCACTAAATAGAATGCATGGGAGAGAGTTGTATAGAAGATCAAAGGCATAAATCTGACCTGAAGTGTTAAAATTTTGTTGTAGACAACCTCCCTCCCCCTTCCAAGCTATAGGCTAGACTTGTTTTGGTTTCCAACATTTTCTGTATTTTGGGTTTGTATGGTTTGGTTTGGTTTATAGTCATTCAAAGTAAAGTGTCTCAGAGGTCTTCTGTTAATGGAGGTTGCCCTCTGGATTATGTGCTTATCTGTTATTTGGTATATGAAACCCAAGATAGATGAACTTATAGGGATAGCATGTAGAATAAAGGATTTGTGGGGGGAAGGGGTATGGTGGGGGAGGTGGGGTAAAAGGAAGTCCATGTAGAAAAAGAATGCTTGGAAACTGTGGTAACAATTGTACATTCTACTTGATGGATGTGACACATTTGGAATGATATGACTATGTATTAAATATCAACTAATAATACAAAAAAAGAGTTGAAGCTTAGCAGGCTGTGGGTCTGAAAAGGTGAAAAGGTGAGCAGCAAGATTGGATACACAACTCGGAAGACTGTGTTGGATGTTCACTGGGTTACACGGTTTCTGATGGTTGAGCTGTTGAGGCAGTGTGTTGTGTATGTAATAACTAACCTGTTAATGAAGAGAAAAGGCTGCCTCAGAAGTCTTTCCAAGGCAACATATTCTGATGCACTTTGATCGGTTGAGTTGTTGTGCAGTAAAACCACGATAGCCTGCGGGGGTCATTGTTCATTCCTACCTCTCCCTCTACTGCTTCCATTTTTCACTATTACAAATAATGTGGTAATGAGTGTTCTTGCATATAAAACTTTGGGCACATGTTCAAGTCTTTCTTGTGAGTGGAGGTGGTGTCTTTAAGTGCAACTGCTATAAATGTTACCAGCTTCAACAAGATTATCAGTCCCCCAAGGCCATGCCAATTCACACCCTCAATAAATTCACACCCGTAGTAAATGAGGGGCCTCTGTCACCCACCTGTCGCCACCCCTGGACATTATTTGCTTTTCATTAAATCTAGTGGTGGGAAATGGTGTTTCATTATTTTAATTTTTATTTCCCAGACTAATAGTGAGGTTAGCAATAATTTTAAAATGTGTGTTTCCTTGAACGCTCTTATATTTTATTCCATTACTTTGCTAGCTTTAGGTTTTATTTTACCCCCTCTCCAAGAAATTCCTTGATCCATTTGCAGTTTAACTGCTGCATATTTTGATAGAAGGGAAAACTCGACTTTGATTTATTTTGTAGCAAATGGAGATTTATTACCGCCCCATCATTTGTTGAAGATTCATTTTCTCCCACACTAATGTATATTTCTTTCTAAAATCTGCATCAGAAGGCAATGAATGACAGCGTCCAAAATCTAGTTGCCCACCTGCAGCCTGAATTAAGCCTCCATTGAATCCCCTTGGTCTACTGACCAAGGATATGAATAGTCTTGATCTCAGGGTACATTAGAAGGTGGATTACTGCAGATAGGTTAAAATTTAACACCTCCACGTTTGTTTTTATTTTTATTTTTTAACCTGTTCTAGTTTTTTAATTTCCGCCTTCTTTTGGATTGATGCTTTTCAGTGTTTTGTTGCTGCTGTTGTTGGGTGTGTTTATTATTATTTGGGGGTATGGTTTTCTTTATATGAAATTCAGCATTGATAAATCTATAGAGACAGTAACTAAATGAATAGACAGGGTTATGACAGGGGAGACTATGTGGATGGGGAAATGGGGAAGCAAATAATATGAGAATGAAGAAAATAAGTTTAAACAGATTGTGGTGATGATTGCACAATCCTTTTTAAAAGAATCATTTTATTGGTGGCTTATATGACTCTTATCACAATGCATACATCCGTCCATTGTGTCGAGCACATCTGTACATTTGTTTCCATTATCGTTCTCAAAACATTTGTTTTCTACTTAAGCCCTTGGTATCAGCTCATTTTCCCCTCCTTCCCCACTCCCCCTCCCTCATGAGCCCCTGATCATTTATAAATTATTATTTTGTCATGTCTTACACTGTCTACCATCTCCCTTTACCTGCTTTTCTGTTGTCCATTCGCTAGGGAGGAGGATATATGTCGATCCTTGTAATCAGTTCCCCGTTTCTACCCCACCTTCCTTCCACTCTCCTGGTATCACCACTCTCACCACTGGTCCTGAGGGGTTAATCTGCCCTGGATTCCCTGTGTTTCTAGTTCTTATCTGTACCAGTGTACATCTTCTGGTCTAACTGGATGTGGAAAACAGAATTGGGATCATGATGGGGGGAGGGGAGGAGGAAGCAGGGATCATGATAGTGGGGGGGGGGCAGGGTACGGAGGAGGAAGCATTAAAGAACAAGAGGAAAGTTGTATGCCTCATTGTTGCTACACTGCACTCTGGCTGGCTTGTCTTCTCCCTAAGACCCTTCTGTAAGGGGATGTCCAGTGGCCTATAGATGGGCTTTGGGTCCCCACTCCACACTCCCCCTCATTCACAATGGTAGGATTTTTTGTTCTTTGATGCCTGATTCCTTCTACACCTTGTGGTCACACAGGCTGGTGTGCTTTTTTCATGTGGGCTTTGTTGCTTCTCAGCTAGATGGCCGCTTTCCTTCAAGCCTTTAAGTCCTCAGACACTGTCTCTTTTGATAGCCGGGCACTATCAGCTTTCTTCAGCACACTGTCTTATGCACCCATTTGAGCATGATGGAATTCCAGTTTAATAGAACAAAGTGTGGCTTTGAGGGAGTACGTGAGTAGACACCCAAAGCCATCTACCTTAGTACTAAACCTATGCACATAGATCTATTTCCCCATCATATATAAATATATTTACAAATGTGCATGCCTGTATTTGGACCTCTATAAGTGCCCTTTGCCTCCTAGTTCTTTCCTCTATTTCCTTTTACCTTCCTCTTGTCCCACTATCATGCTCAGTCTTCATTTGGGTTTTAGTAATTCCTCTAGGTTACATCATCCTTGATCAAGCCCTACCAGACCTCTTACACCCTCCTCACCACTGATTTTGGATCATGTGTCCCTAGGCTTATTAACACCACTTCCTTCCCCCCCCCACTTCCCCATCTTCCATGTCCCCCCTCCCCAGAACTGTTGGTCCAGTTGCTTTCTCCTCCAGATTGTTTATCCTGCCTATCTCATCTAGATAGACCTGATTGCACAACTCTTTATGGTATATTTCAACCATCAAATTTTAAATAAGTATATTTACCTGACAAGGGAGATGCCATGATCGTGAAGGTGGTTTTCCCAGGGCAAGGCTGAGCCATTGCACTCTGGATGTGCTAACCCCTGTGATTTCCCCAAACATGGGAAGCTCAACTGCATGATTTGTGATAGTGGAGGTCTGTGTCCATGCTCTCCCTTGAATAAGAGAGAGAGAGAGAGAGAGAGAGAAGAAAAATTTAATAGACTAAATCCTTCCCTGCCCCCTCCCCCCCCCCAGTGGAAAAGAGGCCTCTGTATGGAGCAAGCCACCACATGGTTCTCCCACGGAGAGGCTGGGGTTAGCCAGCAAGCACTGTAACCACTGTGCCATCAGGACTCTGGTTCCTCTCTCATACCCTTGGCTTTTTCAACTGCCTAGGCTTCAATGATTTCCCCTTACACTTACATGTAAACAAAGTCTTTTCGTGGCAAATGTAAATACTTTCCCAGCCTGTGATAGAAACTTTTTAATACTGTAAGAAAAGTGTCAAGTCCATACAAAAATAAGCGAAATCTGCACCAAAGGTCTCTGGATGCTTCTCCAAATGGCTTGTGCGTGGCTAGTGACCAGGCAATATTGGCGCTTCCCACCCACCCAGGAGCACCTCCAGAAGAATCGGGCCTGGGGGTCGACCTTGTTAAAGGTCACAGCCCAGGAAAACCTATGAAGCAGTTTTACTCCGTTCACACCTGGGGTCCCCTAAGTCTCAAATCAGCCACACCAACAAGACCAAGCACCATGAACTCTCCCTGCACTCCCTCAATATCATGGGTCAGTTTCCAAATCCCTTATTCTCTTCCACTGATCTATGGCTATGCTAGGAACTGTTTTAATTAGTATAATCATTTAGCATCTAATAGAGTGACCTTGGTTGCTTTGCACATTCCCCCCTCCCCCCACCCCCCAGATAAATTCCAGAGCCAGCTGGTCAACTTTCTCAAACATTTTTCAATAAGATTTACTTTGGGTTTATGTAAAATTTACTCTCCACAGTAAAGTTCTAAAGTTCACTGCCCACACATTTTATCGTGTGTGTGTTGAAGCTTTATTTGTCTTAACACATTTAACTCACATCTGATGTCATTTCACTGCAAAGCTAATTAACTCCTATCTTTAATAAAAAAATAATTTTAACTAGACAATTCATAAAATTCACTGACTTGCCATTCAATTAACCCCAGGGTCCCCCCTTCTATTTCCTACACATATATTTTGCAGTTAGCTTGCTCTGTGAACACACCATAGGAACTCCCCGTGCACCACTAAACTTTCCTGATTGTGGCAGGTGGAGGATAGATGTATTCAGCTGAATTTCATCCCCACACTTCCTCCGTACTGGCCTCAACAACAACAGCTGTTTTTACCGACTTCATACCCAAGGGTATATACAAGTTCGTTTGAACACAAACTCCCTTGGTGAAAAAAATTTTTGTTTTGTTTAGAAAATCACTGTGCTGTGGTATCAGAGTCTGGAGACAAAGGACCATTTGTTCAAGTTTGGAGCAAACTCAAGGTGGCTTACTAAAGAGACTGCCGGCTGGGCCAGCCCAGGCCCCTGGGACCCTGTTTCTTGTAGGGTGCATGTCCTACAACCCACCCTGGCCCCCCAACCCACTGAAATACACCCAGTTGCCAGAATCCAAGAATTCTACTTCATCCAGCAATTTGAGCTTCAGCATTTTCTTCAGTATCTCGTCGTGTATCCAACTCCTACCGAGAGTTGGGCTGTGATGAAGGAGAATCAGTGCAGACTGCCCAGGGGCTGTATAATCTATGAACTTAGTAAGGAGCCTCCTTATTTAGCCTTGAATGGAATTCGTAAGTCAAAAGGGTAACTGTCTGGGCCACCTGAATTCAACCCTGGAGATTCTCACCTTCACTCGACTAAATACTCTGCTCTAGCTTTGATTTGGCAGGAGCCCTGGCAGCATTGTGGTTACACAGTAGGCTACTCACTGCGCGGTCAGCTGTTCGAAACCACAGAGGAAAGACATGGGGACCTTGTACGCCCACAGTTAGTTAGACTCTTGAAAACCCACAGGAGCAGTTTCTGGTCCCTGTGAGTCGGGATCGAGTCGATGGCAGAGAGTTGAGCAGAGAACTGAGTTTGGATTTAAGGCCATTCCAAGAAAGGAAACAGTCATATAAAAGTCTGTACTTTCTATTAAAAAAAAAACAAAAAACATTTTCATTGTATAACTCAATGTCTCTTGTAAGTTCCAGATGTACAGGCCTCATTTATATATGTAGCTCCGCCCAACAGAGCTACATTTCCTGTCATTCTTAACTTAGGATACTAAGACATGTATTACCACTGTATATAATAATCAACAAAAATCTACTGAACGTTTGTAAGGCTTGGGCGCCTAATTAGCTAGAAATCTGGCCTTTTTCTAGGATGGTGCTATAGACAGTCCCAGCAATTCCCAGGAATGTTTGCACATATCCGCCAATCAATCGGTTGACCCTTTCTGAGCAATGGAAACGATGGGCCACTTGCGGCCGCACCTATACATACACACTCATATTCTGTGCAGCAAGAAATGAATCTGGCTTCCAGATGATCATACTTGTGCCAATCTGAGTGGACTAGAGAAGCTAATTCATTGACACGCATATGTGTATAAGAGAAAACTTCATATCAAAGAGTAATTGTTTAGTAAGAAAACACCCCTGTCTAGTTCAGATCAAGTCCCTAAGTCTGATGTTGATCTATATGACCAATACAGTCATAAATTCCTCTTCAGACCCATGCAACCCCTGCAATGATGCCAAATAAAGGAAGATCACAGGCCAGGGGCTGGAAAGTCCTGGGGGGTAAGGGGTGGTGAATGCATCTCCAGGGCTCTGAGGGTAGCTCCAGGTATCTTGTCAACAGGAAGGAGAAGCAGAGAGGATGTGTAGGGTGCCACCTCCAGGGAGGAAGACAAGCTTTCACAGAATCCTCAGGAGGCCATGCCCAAACAGAAGCACGATGGGCTATGGCCTTACTGACAGGCTAGACCCCACCCCTTCATTCAAGTTGACAGGAGGGTGGTGTAACTGCCACAACACACAAAGGCTCAAGCCATGAGGCAGGTCTCCAACTCACAAGCTTGCTGTCACTTCCTCTTGGCATTGCTGCTCTGTGTAAGGGATCTCACGATTGGCTGGTCCAGGCTTGCATCGTCGTACCTCCAAACTCTACAGGGAGGGGAAAGATCCTCTTTTAGGACCCACATGTTAAACCTAGGAAGGACTTAGGGGACTCTTACTCATTTCCTTCCCCCGCCCCTGAATCACGAGGGGAAAAGGAGATAGTCTGATGGCCAGGCTACCCCTCACCTGGATGGGCCTGAATCTTTAGGGAAAAAGGAGGAGATACCATGATGGCCAGGTTTGGGCCACATGTCAACTCCTGGGGCTCTGGGCAAGAAACAATTCAATACAACCATGCTGCACTCACAGGAGAGAGGCATGGAGAAGCAGCTTCCTCAAGAAAAGAGAGAAGAGAAGGCTGACTAGAACATGTCCGCCGGGTTCCATCGGTTGACTTTCTAGCATGCACATAGGCTGCATGTACACACACACAGCCATCTTCCTTCACAATCAATTTCACAACAGTCCCCCGCACCCAGATGATGTCCTCCCCTCAGACACACCTCA
Organism: Nesogale talazaci; assembly: GCA_004026705.1. NCBI lineage: Eukaryota > Metazoa > Chordata > Mammalia > Afrosoricida > Tenrecidae > Nesogale > Nesogale talazaci. The sequence continues at coordinate 90,377 of PVJH01005499.1, forward strand.
CTCTGCATCCAGGATGGTGTCTAGTCTTCTTGCTCTATCTCCTCCTACATTGATATTTTGCAGCTCATGTACCACAATAGTACTTTTCCCATTCTTTTTCAGATCCTTCCAGGTTCCTTTGGCCTCCTTGAGCTAAGGTGTGGGTGAACTGGAAAATATAATCAACTTCAACACTCCCCATAGATAATGGGATAAATGAAGCTAAATAAGGGAATGATGGATAGAAATATAGATATATACAATCTCAAGGGAAGGAAATACACAGAGGCTCTAATTCTTGTTTCTATAAATGGCCACAAGTACCAACACCTTACTCTACTTCCATTCCAAGGGCCACACCTTGAAAGAGTGCCTTCAGCTGGTTGGAGTTCTTCACACAGGAAAGTGATCAGAACCTCTCTAAGGTCTGTGAGCCTTTGATGGTATGCCACTTAATCTTAATTGTGGCACATGGTAATACAGAAGGTGAGCAGTCCTGGTCGTGTCACAGTTACCTGTGGGGCTGTTAATCACAGGTCAGCAGTTCGGAAGTACCCACAGCCCCGAAGGATAAAGAAGACGAGGCTTTGTACTCCCATAAAGAGGTACAGTGTTGGAAATCCTCAGGGGCATTTCTCCCCTGTCATATAAGGTTGCTGTGCATCAGAACCAACTCCATGGCAGTGAGTTTGGTTTTTTGGCTTAAGGGACCATGAGGAGGTGAGGAATACCCTGAATTTGATTTGTAGTTTCTCAGCGCCGATAGGGTAACAAGAGGGCTACCAAACAGGCACCCCAAACCCATTTTTTACTTTCATGAACTCGTCAAACTTCCATGGCCTGCACTCCTGGTGTTCCATAACGTGGGGTTGAGCCGACACCCTAAGGATTGTCAGGCATCTTATTGATGGCTCTTCTGTTGGCCTCTGGTTGCAGAAAGGCAAGTTAATGAATGTACCTTGCTAGCGAGAGTCAGCAGGATCCATGGAGGTGGTCCAGAGTTTGGGTGGCACAGAGAGGTAAGAGCTTGTCTACTGCGCAAAAGGCTGGCAGCGTTCCTCCAGCCAGTCCATGGGAGACTAGATCTGGCAATCTTCTTCCATGAAGCGTGTAGGCATGGAAACTCTGTAAGGCAGTTCTACTTTCTCAGGGTTGCTCTGAGTCAGAATCCACTTCAGCTGAGATGGCATTCTGTCATAGGATTACATGATGCTGAGGCATCAGAGAGGTGCTAGCATCCTGATTGGGGGTGACTGAAATTGCCCACGTAGAGAGGTGACACACACTGAAAAGTGGACCCACCTTAAAACTGAGGAGCAGACCCCCCCACACACACCTCCAGTTACTGATTCAATTAAATACTAGAAAATCAGATTAAATACCCTTTTAAAAACTATAATGTTCATTTCTAATCTTGATTGAGGTTAAATCTATGGTTTAAAATTGTCTTACAGACAATTTTGGGAATTTGCCCCACATAAAACTATTAGTAAAGAGAAATGCTTTCTGATCATTAAACAACGAAGTTTGGAATTAATTCTTGGACCCCCAGACATCCTAAATTGCAGGTGAAATAGAGTGACCTCTATTGGGGGGGGGGGTTTCAAAAAAGTTTGTGGGGAAACGGAGTTAAAGGTAATAGGATTTCCCCATAAAGTTTTTGAAACCCCCTCACAAGTATATAACAGGCTGGTCTCAAACAAAACATGTCTCTGCCATCCGTGGGTGGCTTCACCCAAATTCTCTCAGAAATATGTCACATCAGGATGCCTTTAAAAGTCAGTCCCATCTATTCCATGATGCTCACCTTTCTGACACGATCACTGAAGACAAAGCAGGTGCATAAGCAGATGTAGTGAAGAAAACTGATGATTCCCAGCTATCAAAAGACATAGCATCTGGAGTCTTAAAGGCTTGAAGATAAACAAGCAGCCATCTAGCTCAGAAGCAACAAAGCCCACAGGGAGGAAGCACACCAGCCTGTGTGACCACAAGGTGTGGAAAGGATCAGGTATCAGGCATCAAAGAACAAAAAAATCTTATCATTGTGAATGAGGGGGAGTGCAGAGTGGGGACCCAAAACCCATCTGTAGGCAACTGCATATCCTCTTACTAAAGGGTCTTGAGGAAAAGATGAGCAAGCCACAGTGCAATGTAGCAACGATGAAACATACATCTCCCCTCTAGTTATTTATTACTTCCTCCCTGCCCACCCACCCCCAGTCCAATTATCATGATCCCAGTTCTACCCTACAAATCCTGCTAGACCAGAGGATGTACACTTGTACAGATAGGAACTGGAAACACAGGGAATCCAGATGAACACCTCAGGACCAGTGGTGGAGTGGTGATACCAGGAGGGTGGAGGGAAGGTGGGGTAGAAAGTGGAAACCAATTATAAGGATTTATACACACACCCCTTCCTGAGGGACAGACAACAGAAAAGTGGGTGAAGGGAGATGTCGGACAAAGTAAGAGATGACAAAATAATTTATAAATTATCAAGGGTTCTTGAGAATGGTGGGTGAGAAGGAAGGGGGGAATGAGGAACTGATACCAAGGGCTCAAGTAGAAAGAAAATTTTTTAAGAATGATGATGGCAACAAACGTACAAATATGCTCAACACAATGGATGGATGTAATAAGAGTTGAATGTAATGTAATGGATGTAATGAAAATTGTATGAGCCCACAATAAAATGATTTTTTAGGTCAATCCAGTAAGAAGGTAATTATCAAGGGGATCTGATGAGCCAGTAACTTTGGAGGAAGAAAGGTCAGCTTAGAAGGCGATGGTGGCAATATCTGGGGACTCCAAAGGGGTAGTTTTCATAGATTTTCTCAAGGAGCATAGGGCAGATATAGAGCTGACTGTAAAGAAATATTCAGAAAATCAAAAACTGTACCGGTATGAAAAGGGCCAGGAACATTGTGCCAAGGAATTTTCTTCCATCATGACAACACACCTGCTCGTTCTCCAAGGGTATCAAGGGTGGTCCTTTGAGACTGTCACTGGGACGCCTCAGGCCATCCATCCTGCAGCCCTCAACTTGCCCCTGCAGGCTTATTTTTGTTCCCCAAACTCAATGAGCATTTAACAGAAGCATGACATCAGTCTCTCAAGAATGCTTTACTGTAAGAGGGCAGAATTCTTTGGGGAAGAGTTGAAGAGATGGAAAACATCATCTTCAGAAGTGTGTGGGCTAGAGCCGTGGTTCTCAACCTTCCTAATGCCATGACCCTTTAATACAGCTCCTCGTGTTGTGGTGACCCCCCCCAACCATAAAGTTATTTTCATTGCTACTTCATAACTGCCATTTTGCTATTGTTATGAATCCAGCGAGCCCTGTGAAAGGGTTGTTCCACCCTCAAAGGGGTCATGACCCACAGGTTGAGAATTGCTGATCTAGCGGGACACTCTGGCAAGATACATCAACTTCCTGTTTGAGACTTTTGTTTAAGAATGATTTATGTAAGGTTATAGCAATCATGTTACACTCCCCCTTGTCTACACAGACACACACATACCAAAGACTGTACTAACAAAGGTGCATTCAATTGTTGCATTAGATCACCGCTCTAAATCCTTTCAGAATAATGCAAATCCACCATCACCACCACCACATGTTGCATATATGCTATTCATCCTTATGCCTCATGACATTGAGCTCAATATTGTTGCCCACCATAGAGGCTTAATAATATTTGATCATCATTCTTATGCAGAAAATGTTCACACGGTTGTTTCATAGCACATGTTTTTGGGGAGCTTCATAATGAGTTCAACTGAGAAAACCAAAAGAATAAGGCGCTTATGTAACACACAAGGCTATTTTCCTCAACAACTTCTTCTGGCGGCATAGTCTTGTCAGATTTGCCAGTGTTTTCATGAAGCTCAACAAGAACAAAAAGGCCCCAGCCATTCAAGCACTACAATGGAGTTTAAAAAATAAAATGAACAAAAGTTAGGAAAATTATGAAAAAAATCTCTTGAACACCAGTTAAAATGCTCTCATAGAATCAAGAAGGATTTCTTTCCACCGCAATCTCTTGCTTCTATAATCATCACATTTTTTATCACACACACAAGCTGTCCCCACCCCAATGTCAGTCCCCACCCCAATGGTGGGTGCTCCCCACCCCCACCCACCATCACCACTTCCTTCTGACAGGAAATAGGAAGATAGTGTGGAAGGTTGGCGTAGATCAACCTGAATCCAAAGGAAATAGCCACTTGCACAACAGGCATGTGATCACGTGACAGAAAGGGCCCATTTCCTATGCCAAACAAAAATTAAATTAACCAGATGTTTTGGTAATAAATTTAACAATTGAGTAGTTTTCTTTCTCAGCAGAAAAGTCAGTATTTAAGGAGCGTTCTGTGTGTGTGTGTGTGTGCAGTCTGTTAAGCTGGGTAATGAGTAAGAAGACCAAAGAAGAATTGATGACTTTGAAATAAGGTTTGTGTCAAGAAAATTAAATATACCATCAGTTTCCAGAAGAACCAACAAATCTGCTTAGGGAAAAGTCCATCCAGAACCCGCCTTAGAAGGATGGTGAGCGGATATCCCATGTACTTTGTGGGAACCACTCCTGGGAAAGGAAACCGCCCTTGATGAAAGAGTTGCTGAAAAGGGGAAAGATCCTCATGAGACAGATTGAAACCATGATTGCAGTCACAGGCACGATCAATAATGATCACCCCCTACTATCATGACCCCAATCCTGCCTTTCACTGTGGGCTAGACCGGAGCATGTGCACAGGTACAGATAAGAGATAAGAGCTCGAAACACTTGGAATCCAGAAACAGGAGTGCAAGTAGAAATCCCAGGAGAATAGGGGAAACGTGGGGAGAAGAGGGGAGGAAGGGGGAAACCGATTGTGATGATCGACACATAAACACACACACACACACACACTAGTATGAACAACAGAAACCATGGGGGAAGGGAGTCAGCAGTGGTATAAGATAATAAAATAATAACATAATTTATCAAGGGGTCATGTGTTTGGGGCGATGGAGGAAGGAATAAAAGAGAAACAGATACCAAGGGCTCAAATAGAAAACAGTTTGAAACTAATAATGGCAACATATGTACAAATATGCTTAATAAAATGATAAATAAATAATAATAAAATAGATTGTTGTAAGAGCTATAAGAGCCCCCGATAAACTGAGGAGCTGATACCACGGGCTCAAGTAGAATGAAAATGTTATTGATTTTCAAGGACCAATAAATACCCTTCCTCTAGGGTTCCTGAAGGTCAGTGTTGTCACAGTTCAGCTATTAGCAACTCCTGTTACACCTATGTGTACCTCCTCTTCTCTTTGTCAGTAAATGCATGGGTTACCACTGCTGGTGTCCACACAGAGAAAGTAAAACCTCCTGTCCCAGAGAGATGACCTCACAAACACTGTGCTAATTTCATCTGCCAAATAAATTATATCTGCCCACATCCAGAGAGCTCAATGCTACATTGAAGTACATCCTCTGATATGTAATCAATGCTTGCTTAGTGTATCTTTTTACATAACTAAAAAAGGCTTTCATAATTAAAATTATCCAAAAATGTTATTAAAAAAAACACACATACACACACGCCAACCCTGAATTCAAATCCTAAAGCAAATTATCTCATCACTCTCTCACTGAGAACCCTGGTTATGTCGAATATAGTTATGAACAGTAAACTGTGTTCAAATATCTCAACTTAGTAATTTTCATGGGCATTAAGATCAGAACTGTGTTTTACCTTGAAGGATATTGTCTTAGCTTTCCTATTCAAGGCCATCAAGTCAATTTTGACCTATGATGACCTGATAGGACTGAGTCAAATTGCCCCATGTGTTTCCAAGACTGCAATTTTTTAAAAAAATCATTTTATTGGGGGTTCCAACAACAACCCATACATCAGTTGTATCAAGCACATTTGTACTTACATTGCCATCATCATTTTCTTCCCCGCCCCCCCCCCGGGGTAATTGATTTGTTTAGTTATCTTAATTGTGATGACAATTTCAAAGGTTTATAAATATATCAAAACACATTACATTTTAAACAGATGCAGATTCTAACAGTCCTGTATATCTCAATAAAGGTGAAATATTAAAAGTCCAGTTAAATGCTATACCAGATGAAGTGTCAAGTTAGGGCTTATAAATTAGATTTAATCTAAGCAACCCAAACACACTCTCCCTTATAGACACCCACACTTGTCTGTCTGGTTCATTTTAATGTTCTTTTAGAGGATAGATTAATTCACATCAACCTTCTCAGTTACCCAAGCAACCCATACCTAATCATTGGGGATTAATTACCTACAATGACTTTTTTCAGTTGTACACCTCTTTTGTATCTGGACTTACATTGTATACTTGCAGTTGTTTACTGTGGATTAATGTCTATCTCACTCTCACTAGCTGGTAAGAAACCGGAGCTAATTTTGAAATTCTCCTCTTCCTTCTTCTTCTCCTTTTTATTCTTTTAACTGCACTATTCTCATTTTTTTGAGACTACTGCCTATGTTTGCCACACATTTTTAACATTTGCCACACTTTTTAATGGGTACACTGAGTAAATCTGTGACAATAGACTATATGAAAAAGAATACAGATTCAGGAATTGAGAAAAACTTGCTAAGTACCTGCTATATTCAAATGACATAATCTTGCTTGCTGAAATACGATATGAAGCACTTGTTAATGAATATCACAGCCTAAAATCTTTTATATAGATTACACCTCAAAATAAATGATATAAAACTTGTTTTATTTCATCGATTATACTCAACTGATAATATCATAATAAACAGAAAATACTGGCTGAGCCCCGGTAGCGTAGTGGTTGTGCGCCGGACTGCGGACCACTGGGTTGGAGGTTCAAATCCAGCAGCAAGGCTGGACCTCCTACTCCCACCACCAGAGGGCAGTGAGGCCCAAAAAACAAACAAACAAAAAAAAAAAAAACCAAAAACAGAAAATACTGACATTGCCAACTATTTCACTTTATGCGTACCCAGAATCCATGTCTATGGAAGCAACCGTCAAGAAATAAGATTAATACATTGGATGACACATATCTACTGCAAAAGATCTCTGTCCGTGTTAAGTATCAAAGACGTCATTTTGAGGACGAAAGCATATCTAACTTGAGCCATGATATTTTCGATGTTCTCATATGCATGGAAGGCCTGGTGATGTAGTCAATGCAAGGTTAGCGTTTCAAAAGTACAAGTCACCCCACTAAAGAAAAATGAGGCAGGTCGACTCTGGTACAGAGTTACGGTGCTGGAGACCTATAGGGGAAGTTCTAGCCTGTCCCACAGGGTCACTGTGTGCCAGCATAGACTCCATGGCTATGGCTTTCGTTTGGGTTTTCATGTAAATGTAAAAGGTGGACAATGAATAAGAAAAATCAAAGACAAGTGGTGCTTTTATAATCTCTGTAACCCTTCGTCCAATACACAGTAAAGGCTTTAAAAAAAAAAAAGAATTGCTCTCTTTGGATTATAGAACTGGTGGAGAAAATTGAATATACAATTAACTTCTAGAAGAAGAGTCCAGTGCTCAGGGGGCTCCAGAGAGGCCGGAGAGCTCTCAAACTCATTTTTATGGTCACTGTGTTTATTGATCGCCTCTAGGTTCTGACTATTCTCCTGGATTCAGGGTACCAGAGACTGTGATAGCCATCATCATTTTCAAAACATTTTCTACTTGAGCCCTTGGTATCAACTTCTTTTTTTCCCCTTCCTCCCCCAGCCTCCCACACACTTGAGTCCTTGATAAGTTATAAATTGTTATTTTCATATCTTATACCATCTGCTGTCTCCCTTCACCCATATTTCTATTGTTTGTCCCAGGGAGGGGGGCAGTTATATGTCGATCATTGTGATCCCCTTTATCCCCCTTCTCCACCTTCCCTCATGGTATCACTACTCCCACTACTATTTCTGAGGGGGTTATCTGTTCTGTGTGTTGTGTATCGAGAGCTCTTATCTGTACCTGTGTACATGCTCCAATCTGGCTGGATTTGTAAAGTAGAACTGGGGTCATGAAAGGGGTGAGGGCCAAAGCATTAAGAAGAGAGGAATGTTGTGTGTTTCATCAGTACTGTACTGCACTTTGGTTGACTTGTCCCTTCTTTGTGACCTTTCTGTGAGGGGACATCCAATGATCTATAGATGGGCTTTGGGTCTCCACTCTGACCCCCTCATTTGCATCAATGTGATTCTTTCAGACCTTCTCATGCCTGATACCTGATTCCATTGACACCTCGTGATCACACAGGCTGGTGTGCTTGTTCTAAGTATGCCTTGTTGCTTCCCTGATCAATGGTCACTTGTTGAATTTTAAGACCCCAGACACTGTATCTTGTAATAGCTGAGTACCATCAGCTTTCTTCACACCATTTCTTAAGGCGCCCATTTTGTCTTCAGAGATCATGTCAGGAAGGTGAGCATCACAGAAAGCCAGGTTATTAGAACAAAGTACTCTTGCATTCAGGGAGGACCTAAATAGAGGCACAATGTCTACCTACTACCTTAATACTTGACATTTTTGTACATAGACCTACATCCCTATAGTTATATATTAATATGTTTACATCTATACATGCCTATATTTAACCTCTATAAATGTCTTTTGCCTTGTAGTTCTTTCCTCTAATTCATTTCACTTTCCTCCTCTCCTACTATCTTTCGACCTTCTTTCTGCTCTCAATAATTTCTCTCTGCTATGTTGCACTTGTTCAAACCCCACCTGGCATTCAATGCCCTCCTTGTCAACAAGTTTCGATGTCTTGTTGTTCCCTTGTCCCTGGGTTTGTTAGCTCCCCCTCTCTTTCCCCCACCTCCTTCTCTCCTCTTTCCCCTGGTGATCCCATTATTTTCTCCTTGGGAATGTAAACAATCCTGCCTCTCTTATATAGATAGACATGGAAAAAAATGAAAAAAGCCTATAGTTCGAGGTCTGTCTGCTGGCCCTTAAGAATGGTTTCTGATACAACCTGATGAGCTGCCAAGCTCTTGCCCCAGAGTCAGAAGTCTATTTGCAGAGTTCTCGGGGATTTTGTTGATATGCTCCCCTTACTGTTCTGTTGTGCACCCTTCGTGCTCGTCCTGGTGGGTGTGGGAGTGGGAGTGGGGGAGTCAGACTGTATCCAGTGCTGTCCCTTGTAGTGCTGTGGGCCAGTGTGAGGACATCGTGTCACGTGGTGGCACCAGCCCTATAGTCCTCTCTGTGCGTTAGCTTCTCCTAGCAGGAATGTTGTCCTCAAAGTTTAGTGACCCAGAATGCAGCACACTCTCTCAACGACAGATTTTTATAGAAGCAGACTGCTACATCCTTCTCTCTTGAGGCAACTGGTGGATTTGAAATGCTTATCTTTTGGTTAGCAGCTGAGTGCTTAACTGCTGTGCCACTTGTTCCTGTGCCACAAGGTGTACCCCACTGCAAAGCACCACAAAATGAGTAGCTGTAAAGAACATGACTTTAGTTTCTTATCATGCATGTGGATTCCTTCAAAAGGTTCTGAGAAATGAGCAGCTCCGTGCTCGTTCCTAACCCACTCTGTCAAGCCAATTCTGATGTACAGCAACCCTAGGGGAAAGGATAGAACTACCCCTGTAAGTTGTCTGAGGTTGTCACTCTTTATGGGGGCAGAAGGCCCCATCTTTCTCCTCAAGTGGGGGGCAAGTGGTTGCAAAGAGTGGACCTTGCAGCTAGCAGCCCAACTCACCATCACCACATCCCCTGGGGTTCAGTGACTCCCCAAGGCTGAAGGCGATCAAGGCTGCAGTTCCTTTGCTGCTCCTGGACCTGTGTGTCTTCATATGGCATTTTACACCTATGTGTGTGACCCTGCTTCATGGTAAGCTATAAAATGAACATTTCTCTAACACGTGTGACATAAGTTATGGTTTTGATGAAGAAAGGCAAATGTGTGCATAAGCAAAGGTGGTGAAGAAAGCTGATGGGGCCTGGCTATCAAAGGATATAGTGTCTGAGGTCTTAAAGGCTTGAAAGTAAACAAGTGGCCATGTAGCTCAGAAGCAACAAAACCCACATGGAAAAAGCATACCAGCCTGTGTGACCACGAGATGTGGAAGGGATCAAGTATCAGGCATCAAAGAACAAAAAAAAAATCATATCATAGTGAATGAGGGGGAGCGTGGTGTGAGGACTCAAAGACCATCTGTAGGTAACTAGACTTCCCCTCACGAAAGAATTGTAGGGAGGAGACAGGTGAGCCATGGTACCATGTAGCAATGATGAAACAGACAACTTTCCTCTAATTATTAAATTATTCCTCTCCCCCACCCCACCGCCACCCACTATCATGATCCCAATTCTACCTTGCAAATCTGGCTAGACCAGAGGATGTACACTGGTACAGATAGGAACTGGAAACACAGGGAATCCAGGACAGACGATCCCTTCAGGGCCAGCGGTGAGAGTGGCAGTACTGGGAGGGTAGAGGAACAGAAAGGGGGAACTGATTATAAGTATCTACATACAACTTCCTCCCTGGGATAGATAACAGGGAAGTGGGTGAAGGGAGACATCAAACAATGTAAAAGATGACAAAATAATAACTTATTAATAATTATCAAGGGTTCATGAGGGAAGGGGATAGCGGGGAGGGAGGGGAAAAATAGGGAGCTAATACCAAGGGCTCAAGAAGAAAGCAAATGTTTTGAGAATGATGAGGGCAACATATGTACAAATGTGCTTGACATCCAAAGGATGGATGTATGGATTGTGATAAGAGTTGTATGAGCCCCCAGTAAAGTGATTTTTTTAAAAAGAAAACAATGGAGATTGACTAGAGCAAGGTCCACTTGGGCGCAGGTTCAGTTTGCAGTGAGAATAGGAGGCTGGGTCACTTTGCTTTCACAGAGAGGGGGCTTGAACTAGGTATCTTTATAAGTGGGGTTGCTTTTCTCATCTTAATGCTTTCCTGATGATCCCTTCTCACCCCTACCCGATGTACCTCTCCATGACACTCCCAAACTTTTACCATATACACATAAATGTCCAGAATATGAACAGACCAGGGACAGTGAGTGCTGACTCGGGACTTGAGGGAGTCCTTGGGCACAGTGTAAGGGTTGGCTTGACTGTAAGCTGTAAAGGTAGAGGTCCGAGTCTACAAGAGGATGTCTGAAAAGCCTAACAACCCACTTCTGGGAAATCAGCCCCTGAACACTCCTGCGGGCCCCCTGCGACTTCGTGTGCATCCAGTTGCTGGAAGTCAGAATCAACTTACAGCCGCTGGTACCGTTGTAGGTCTTTAGGGGAGCGTGAGGGAAGGAGGTAGGAAGGCACGATGTAACTGAGCCTCTCATTGTCGTCTAACCTGGTTGCATTGGGTGCCGACGCCTGGACTTTGACGCACAGTGACAATGCCAGACAAGAGAACGGAACACACACTGCCCCATCCTGCACAGAACTTAAAATGATGAGGGCTTTTGCCTTGGTTGATACTGTCTTCCTTTCCCTACATATGGCCATCAATGAAGATAAAAACTCACCCAACCACCAACAGCTTCCTTTGAAAGTCCAAGGCCTCCTGTAGCACAGGGATCAGGGACACTGTCCCTGTCCTCTGCAGAAGCGATGGGGTGCTTTCTATAAAGGAAGTGGGTTCGCATAAAGCCCCCATACAGGGCCTGAATCGGTTCTTAGAAACCTGGTGGCCCTGAAGCAGGCTCTGGGGCTCTGAGCTCGTGGGCCCTTCCCGCCCCCGCCCCCATAGGAATACATGAACAAGCGGCGCTGGCAGAACGGTTACCCTGAGTCCTAGCCACACACCTCCTGCCTGACTGCTATCCAAAATTCTAATGAGGAGGAATCCATATTTTCACACAGCTCCGGCGGTTTGAATATGCAAGTGCCTATTCAATGCTCCGAAGACCCCAAGCACCCTTTCAGAGCACACAGCCCTGTACAAGGGCTCCTGTGTCGGCCGCGCAGACGGCGCCCTCACTGCCACCATCCGAGAGCGTGGCAGCTGTGCTCCCCAGAGCCAGCAAAGCGGGCCCTGCGCACAGAAGGCCTGCCTCCGCTTCCCGCCGCCATCTGCCCGTCAGCACACAGAGACAGCTGCCCCGACAATGGGGAAAACAGCAGCGCTTCCTCAGCGTCTTTGGCAACGAGAAGAGGGGAAAAAAATTTTTTTCCTCCTACAGAAAGAATATGTAAAATTGCTGCAAATTTTGGATGCAACAGCTATTATGCCTCCTCACGGCTCAATGATCACACTGGGTAAGATGGGTTCTGTTTAGCGACTGCAGCAATTAGGCACATTTATGCAGAATAAGACACTAACAAGGCTAAAAGACTATTGTCCTGGACAAAGAATTTCTCTCATATGCTAAACCATAATAGAGGATACCTTAAAAAAAAATTTTTTTTTAAACCTTCCAAAACCCGTCTTTGAAGTAAAACGACTCTCACTAACGACTTGGTTGTGAGCACAAATGAAAATTACTCTCTTCAAAATTTCTAACTCGACGTAGATTAATCTCTCGTAAATTAATTTTTACCCTACTCGATTTTTACTCCACCCAATTAATTTTTTATTAAGGGTGTTGCAAAATCAAAAGCCATTGTCTTTTGGTACAGCATAATAGAGTTAGGCAGTGCGAGAGAAACATGTATCATTTAGCTAAGTAATTAGAGCTTTGAAAAAGTTCTCCAAGTTCAAAGGGGAAAAGAAGGAAAGACTCGAGGATTATTCACAGAAGTCAAATCTCAGAGAACAAGGAAAAATACACCTGCCGCTAAGGAGCATTTATCTTGTAAGGAAACAACAAGAGCCTAATTGTCACACAGAACTGAGGTGGGTCCCTGCACGATTCCAGCCCAGACATGCCCTTCCCAGCGGCCCCCGACTTGTGTGACTGCCACAACACCGACACTGCTGCTTTAGGAATGTTCACACGGAGGAATGTTCAGAATGACTCGGATTTGTTTGAGAAAAGCACTCCCCGGCATAGAACCGGAAGTGAGAAATGTGGGGAATATGGCTCTATTGTAAATCCATCTGTAATAAGAGTCTATCCAACAGTGAGTGAAAAGACGCCCTGGAGGATTCCTGTTTTGTAATGGCCTTACACCAGTGGTTCTCTGCCTTTCTTGCACCGAGACCCTTTCATATAGTTCCTTATGGTGTGGTGACCTGCTCCCCCAACCATAAAATGATTTTCAGTGCTACTTCCCAACTGTCATTTTGCTACTGTTACGAATCAGATGACTCCTGCGAAAGGGTCATTCGCCTCACAGGTTGAGAACCACTGGTCTACACAAAACAACAATTTTTAAAATCCATCATGGCCACGTCGATTCTGGCATATGGTGAGCCCTCTGTTTCTGGCATGTGGGAGAAGATGGAAGCAGACTTCCAGAAGTAGTCTGATGACTTCATGTCAAGCCAGACCTCTTCCTCTCCTGCCCACACCTATCCATAGCAATGAGCCCTCACGATGCAAGACGGCTGCAGGAACTCCAGCCATCTCATCCGTATTTCCATGAGCCAAAAGAAGGGCATGGCGATGCCGTTATGCAGACCTTCTGGACGCTGCACACAGCATTCTGCTTGCCCTCAGCTGATCACAAATTGACATCCGGCCAAAGGGGGCTAGAACATGCTATCTTTCTTCTGGTCAACAAGGTGTCTAGCTGGGACCGAGGAAGAAAGCTGTTACCAAAGCAATAACTTTGGGGTTCACGACTACCATTGGACACCCCCCGGTGGTCAGCAGAAGTGAAAGCGAGGACCGTCCACTGGCGACACATGCCAACAGCTTCATTCACCAGACCAAGGAATGGCAAACTTTTTTGATGAAGGGCCAGATAGCAAACAACTCGGGCTTTGCGTTTTATACACTCGCCACTGTGTCGATTCCGGCTCCTGATGATCCTAAATATAGGGTTTCTGAAGTCGTGCATATTTACAGAAGCAGTCAGCCTCATCTTTCGCTCAAGCAGCAGCTGGTAGTACTCCCTGACATCCTATAATCAGAGCCCTGGTAGCATAGTGGTGACTCATTGGGCTGCAATCGCAGAATCGGCAGTTCAAAACCACAGCCCGTTTCAAGGAACAGAGTCAGGGCTTTCTGCTCTCATAAACAGTGATGGTCTTGAGGATTGACAGGGGCAATGCTACCTGTCTTATAGGGTCACTAGGCATTGGCATCAACCTGAGGGCAGTGAGTTTGAAGGCAGTAGTAGTCGTCGTCGTCGTCGTCAAACTATAACAATGCAATGTTACCTTCAATCATGTCTACATAAATAGGGAGTGAGTACTCAGAGAGGTTTGATGTCAGCTCGAGCCACAGGGAGACGTTGAAGGGCTTTATGGCTAGAGTGTCCTGATATGATTGAGTCAGACAATCCTGAGCAGGTTGATTGGAAGAGGCAAAAATGAAAGTGGGGAGAGCTGCTGGTTTTGCCGCATGTGCACTGGGCTTGAAAACCTGTCCCACAGAGGTAAAGAAGATGCTATAAGCTGGACACTGATAGGGAAGCACTCACCCCGTAGGCCCTGCGGTGCCAAGCGCTCCTTAGAATTTGCTTCAAAACTTCCATTTGCAGCGAGTCTGGGCCCTGATGCTGGCCTAATTGCTTTATCCCTGCCTTTTCTGTGGGATTTGCAGTCAAGGCTTCTCCCGCTCTGATCTTCGAGAGCTTAGTCCTGACCCAAGAGCGGCCGCCCCTTGAGCCTCCTGTTGGACAGCCCAACAAAGACAATGAGTGGAGGCCCCCATAAGTAGGTGCTGGAGACAGTATGCGGCATGCAGGGATGCACAGTGGAGGCAGCAAAGCCCACATTCAGAGCCCACTGGGCATCTAGAGCACAGGGCTGGGCTCCCAACTCCTCACCAGAGAGTGCTCCACCATTCAGCTAGCCACTCTGATGTCACCACATAAAGAAAACTGGACACCCTTTCATCCCCTGCGTTCTCACCCGTTCCCTGCCCCAGCTTCCCAAGGCTATCTTGGGATATTCCAAAAATCTTTCAGCGAAAAGACGAAGATCAATTAGAATAGGGTTGCCTAGCCAAAGCCAGACCACCATCCTGGAGGTCATCCACCTGGCGCCGCCTGGCAGCCCTGCTCAGGCAGACTTTAGTCCTATGGCCATAGATTTGGGGAACCATCAAGAAGATGTCAGAGAGGGGCCTAGCGCACCACCACCCACCACCATCACCCCCCAACACCACCACCACCTATCACCACCAACAACTCCACGACCCACCACCATCCCCATCACCACCACCATCCCCACACCTACCACCCCACCTCCAACACCACTCCAACTCCAACCCCCCCCCACCACCACCCACTCCCACCCACACAGGAGGCCCCGGGCAACAGGGGAGTAAATGCTCCAATATTATAGCAACCAGGACTGCCTAGCAAGATGCCAGCAAGCTGTGCAGTCTGACTGGTAAACGCTCCATGGTTTTATTAAAGTTTGCTGAACACAGTGGATGAAATATGATTTCTATCCCATTTTCTTTCCCTTGTACCTAAGACAGATGGCGCTCTAGATCACAGCCCCCTGGGGAGCTTCCCCTGGTGTCATTATTAAAGCCCCCAGGACACACACAGCCACAGGTTCTTTCCTGCGGGAGTTAATCTGAGTGTTCCGGTTGAAATTGTGCCCTCTCCAAAACTATGCCGGAATCTCTCTGTGGGTGTAATATAATGCGATGAAGTGAAATGGCCTCACAGCTAATGGAAGGTAGGACTTACTAAATAGCCCAGAGGTAATGCACTCCACAATTAACTCAAAGGTTAGCAGTTTGAGCCCACCCAGACAGGCCTTGAGTAAAGGCCTGGATAGCTACTTCTGGAAGGGAACAGCCTCGCAACCCACCAGGAGCATAGGTCCGCTTCCCTGGAGTCAGAATCGGCGCCATGGGAATGGATTTAGTTTCGGTTAAAGGAATCGTCTTCCACGGTGCAATCCAAGGATACGCAGGAAGACACTCGTCGGGTGGCTCCCAAACCCAAGCATTTCTGAGTGATGACGCAAAGGGCAGCACGTGCCCACGTACGCACGCGCACCGGAAACGGGCGGACGAGTGAGGAAGTCGGAGTCATGTATCAGCCTGGGAACCCCAAGGATTGCCCCGGCTATTAGAAGCTCAAACAGGCAAGGAAGGATATCCCCCTTGAGCTATCCCCTACACTCAGACGTCTCCCTTCCGAAACTACAAGAGAACAAACGTCTGTTCTTTAAAGCCACCCACTTGTGATACATGTGTTGCAACAGTGCTGCGTAACCAAGACAAGGGCCACAGATAGAAATAGCTGAACAGTCTGAATGTGAGCCTGGCTGTACTCTCCAGATCCCCAACGGCAGCTTCGACGGAATAAATGTACCTTTTTCCATCCTAATTGTTTTCAGACCACTGACTAGAATTACAGCATGAAAAGACCGCTGTCATGTTCGGTATACATTTTTTAATAGACATCTTTAAACATTTAGACAAAATATTATTTTCAAATGGCAATTCTTTAACTGGTAAATGTAATTATCTAACTTAAAAGAAAGAAAGAAAAGGAGGGGGGGGGATCCCTGACAATCAAAATATTCTGTCACTGCTGTACCAAAACGTCTAAAATATCTTTTCAGCAATTGAAATGATTCTTTATTTTATGCTTTTAAAAATGCATTAGGGTAATTGCTCTGCAACAAATCACCTTCTCTGCTCCAAGCTTGGCTGCCACCTCCCGCCCGTGTCCATCAATTGTGCACGTTGTCATGATACCCTGATGATCACCAGGGGTAATCCCCCCCAAACAGCATGTTTATAAGAGTATTCAGTCGAGCAATCTGCAAAATAATTATATTTCAATGGAGATATTATGCTGCAGGGGGAAAAAAATCTATTCTATGTCAAGTGCTAAATGAAGCAGTTAAGGAACCAAGGCTCAGATATCGGTGCTTTTAATCAAAGCATATAACTTCTGCAAGCTGATCACTCCATTGTTTTCTTACCACTTTAATTTGCTTCTTTAATAACAAATATAGTCTTTGCAAACTGGCAGCCCTCACTTGACTTCTGAAGGAAAGAAACCCCAGGATTGGTTCTAATTGTTTCCACATTCTTGGTTTACCATCTCCATTTGCTCAGAATCCATTTCCTCAACATCAAGGTACACATTATACCAAAGCTAGTCTCTGGCCTACGTTGCCCTCAAGTCCAAGTCCTCCTTTAGTCCAACGTGCAGCTAAGTGAGGGTCTCTTCACCCGACCTGTTGGGGGCTGAAATGTTGAGGTTCATTTTCGCCAGGACCGTTGTGTTCCTTTGTGAAGGTCAAAGCAGAAGGGGGTCCTTTGCAAGCTCACATAACACTCCAACCTGTTTTGTATTGTTTTGTTAACGTGCACTGGTCTTGCCTATTGTATTAGTCCAGGTTGAGTGGCAAAACAAGTCCAGAGAGACTCAGATATATGTAAGAGAGGACTTGATCTCAAGAAGTAATTATGCATCAATAATACATCCTAGCCCGGTCCAGATCAAGTCCATCAGGTCAATATTAGTCTATAAGCCTGATATCAGTCCATGAATCCCACTTCAGACCCATGCAGCGCGTGTGATGATGGCTAATGCAGGAAGGTCATGGGCCGGTGGGTGGAAAGTCTGTAGGTCCAATGGTGGGGGAGACAGCTCCAGGGATCTGGCTGCCATCAGTGTGGTTCCATGGGGCTAGTCAATAGGAAAGTGAAGCAGAGTGTGTGGGTCTGCGTAAACTAGAGAAACAAATTCATAGACAGGCATATGGACATAAGGGTAAGGTTTATATACAAGAGGAATGGGGACATTGAGAAAACATCCCAACCCAGTCCAGTTCAAAGTCATAAGTCCAATATTAGCTCATGTGCCCGATACCAGTCTATAAAGTCTCCTTTCAACTCAGGAAGTCACAGGCCAGTGGGTGCAGAGTCCTGGCGCTGGCAGGGGTCTCCCCATGGCTCCTCGATTCCAGGGCTCAGGGTCCATCAACAGCATCCAGTGGTGATAGAGGCAACTCAGCGCTGGCAGGCCTCTCCACGTGGCTTCTCCAGCTTCAGAGGTCTGGTTCCATCAGGGTAAGGTCATGTAGCTTCTCCTCCAGCTTCTTCAGCTCCTCGAATGCTGCCGTCTTGTCTTATCCGTAGTTCATCGTCTCAGAGACTGACTCCCAACAAGTGGGGAGGTGGCCTCTCATATGCACCAGGGAAATACAATGAGATTTCCCAGAAATCTCGGGAGAAAGCCATGCCCACACAGAGGCCTCATTGGCTACTCAATGGCTATCTCCAGATTACCAGGCTTGACTCCACCCCTACATCTCAATCATGAAATTGATGTAAGCACATGACCGCCACACAGAGAGAGAGGGTCCTGCCTCCAGAAAGGAAGAGAAGGCGACATCCTCATGAGAAGTCCTCAGAATCCTCATGAGAAGGCCACAAGGCTCACAAGGAGGGATGATCAGGCTGTGACCTGATAGAGAGGCTAGACTCCACCTCTTTATTCTTATTTATCAAGTTGACCACACCTATCAGGAATAAGTTTCAAAATAATACATTTATTTTAAAATATTTTCCATCAAATTATTCTTTTAAACTACAAAAGGCATGATAGAGCCATGGGCTTTCACAGTGATGTTCACCATACCTCAGCAAATGCCAGCACTCTGACCTTGGCTGGGGTGATCTGCCATCAAGAGGATGTTCCCTCTCTGCTTCATCCCAAGTCAACACCTTGGACCTCAGGAAGCAGACTGGGAATATTCCTGGTCTGGCCCTCCCCAGGGGCCTCTGGGGCTGGTGGACCATCTCATCTTCCTTGCTCCCCCTGCCTGCTCATTATCAGGAAGGCTGGAGTGTGGGAAAGTGACTCATTCTTACAGCCAAGGTACCATGGTTCTGTCTAGATCTGAGGAAGGAGAGTATAAACAAGAGGCTTTGCCTGAACTGCGAAGGGATGCTAGAGGAGAAAATTGTCTTGAATGCTTGGGGGTGGGGGGAGGGGGTGCACACACACACACACACACCCAATCTGTGAGCATGTCTATGCATTAAGTCTGCATGCATGGAATGCAACCATTTCAGGTCTTACCATTGGAAGGAAGAATGTCAGGAGGAAACAATTGCACTGAATGAAACTGGAAGCACTGTCTTTAGCCGGAGACCTGACGACAGCTTAGATACGATGTTCCTTCCTTGCTCTGGCAGAGACTGGTGGAAGCCCTGACAGTACAATCCTCAGGCACCCTTCAAATGTGGAAGTGAACCCACTCCTGGAACTATTCATTCAGGCAATAAATAAAAGCAAACCCAATGCCATCGAGTCTGTTGCAACTCATAATGGCACAATGTAGGGGTTCTGGGAGGAAATAGCCTCAATTTTCTCCCAAGTATCAACTGGTGGGTTTGAAACACTGACCTTTGGTTAGCAGTTCAACAGCTAGACAAGGCCAGGGAAACAATATTACCCAGGAGGAATGTGTTTCTCTGAATACTCAACTATAAAAGACCAAAAATGCTGCAATTGCCACAAACCATGGTTTAGATGGCAGGAAGGGACAGAAAAGATGGGCAAATGGAAATGGAGACCCCCAACAAAGAAGTGGGGTGAATGCGGCTCCATTGAGGGAACTGCGCCAAACGTAATAAAACAAAATGCATATAATGGCTGAATGGGACATTCCTCTGCTGTGTTACAGTGTTCTCTAGAGAAACAAAACCAGAACACTAATAATTCTCTCTATATATTTATATAGATAGAAAGAGATATAAAATAAGAAATAAACAATTAACTAATCTATAGAGCAATACAAATGGCTTGGTGCAACTCACTTGTGCAAGACAGCTAGTATATTGGCAGTCCTTCGAGTCTTGAGAGCTTCACAATAGTCCTCTGTAGAGCAATTCAGGCTATCCAGCCACAAGCAGAAAATGGCAAAGCAGGTCACCAACAGCCAGATGGCAGAGTTCAACAGTCCCCAGCTCAAGAGATGTATATTCCAGGAGTGTGGCAAAGCAGGGCTTGAAGGAACCTCAACTCACAGCAACACAGTCCACGGTTTAGGTGTCCCACGGGTAGTGTTGCTAGGAGGTCCAAGCACGGGACAAACAAAGCTTCCCACTGGTCCCAAGATCCAAGAGCAAGAGAGCCAGGATGGAGCTTGCAGAGCCATTTATATCTCCACCCTTCAATTGATCTCATGTGCTCATGTGTGTTCATTGGCCATGTTGTCACAACACACCTACCTATCTCCTTTGGCCATGTTGGCACAACAAGTCTGCCTATCATGTTTGCTCTGTAGACTCTCACCCAGACCACAATAAAACATTCTCCCCCAAAAGAACTCTCTTCTCACGAAGCCAAGAACTGAACCCCTTATAGGCAATAGTGAGCCATGACTTGATGCCAGCCTCTGTGCTAAGCATTCACAAGAATCCCAGCAAACACTTGATGCAAAACATGTCACTGTCCCCAGTTACAGATGAGAAAACCAAGACTCAGTGAGGTTAAGCAGTTTCTCCAGTGCCACACAGCTGATAAATGGTACTTAATGTGAACTACTTAAGGGCCAAGTGGTTCTCATTGAGGTAGCTACATAATCTTCTGTCAACCTGAGGGTCTTAAGAGTAATGGGGTGGCGCCTAGCCTGTCAATCTGCACAAGTAATCTCCTTGTGGACATGGCCGTCTCATGAGAATTCTGGGAACTTACCCCACCCCCCGCCATGTTCCCATGTTCTCTCCCTCTCCCCCTCCCCCTCCTCCCCTCCCCTTTCTCCTCCCC